>JAECUM010030858.1:0-16468 GCA_016617855.1 Megalonaias nervosa | reverse complement strand
GTTACCTATGGTATCTGAATGCCATAAGAGACTTGATTCATTTGAAAGTGTTCAAATTGTCGGACCTTCAACAACTACCTAATGAATATCGATGTACTTATTTCAGGATTCAAATAAATTGCGAAATTCCAGACGGCAAGAGCTAGAATAGAACTACAAAGACTTTAATATTACCATGGTGGGTGTGAGATCGACCAGTGGATATCACACCTTTACTAGAAGTCATTTGTGATCGTATATTAGATGTATAAACAAATTCTGTTTGTGTAAGGATAGACTATAGGCTGAAAGTGACTCAGAAGAAACTATATCCTTTTGTTTGTCAAATCCTTCCAGTAAAGAAAAGAAAACTTGAATAAAACTAAGGGACATTCAGAAGTGACCCGCAACGTGTGTATTAAACTAGCTACCATGCCACGACCTTTATCAGCAGTGATACAACAGATTCCATGGAAGGAAGTCAATGACACTATTCATACTGTGGAGGATTGCCAAAACCTTTTACAAAAACTGTTTCCTTTGAGTTTTGGACGTCATGTGGTGACCGCCTTAGTTACTTCCTTTCTAGGATTTCATTTCCTAGCAGATTCCTTGTGGACTATTTACCAACATTACCTACCACAAAACATAATGTTCTTTCCTTTAAATGTACTCGAGAGACTTATTCTGTTAAAAGCGTCGCGCTTTCATCTCGATGCTTCTCTACCTCAAGGGAAGGAAAGATTCGTAAACTTTTAGCCACTTGGGATGTTTTTGAAGATGTGTGTATAGCTTGTGACTTACACCCTCACTGGAAAGATGTACGTGACTGGAAAAGTCTTGGTTTCGATGCTTGGATGAAAGAAGTGGCTCAGCATGCCAAACTATTTGTGTCAATGACTTCAATCGTCTAGTGACACATGTGACCTTTAAACCCATGTTAACCACAGTGTCAGAAGAAGGACCCAACACCGAGGAAAACCACCCCATTCAGGACAGCTGCAGTACCGTCGTCGACATTGACATCCCTGAAAAACCATTCCGGGAGGATACATGAGACTGTCCCTAGTATAGAGATTCCACGAACATTACAAAGTGTCCCTTGGGCACCACACCTTCGTCAGAAAAATGTAGTTCAGTGACTTCTTTGTGTAGCCTTTTGTATTGTTGTGCTTGTCACGTTAAAAATGTACTTAGTCATTTGGCTCTTATGCATTTTTGTATTTCATGTCCAATTTTGACTTGGAATAAATGTGTCCTGAAAAGTACTTAAACTCTTGTCTTGTCTGTGTTAGTTTCAAAATTGTTATCACCTGCACTATGGTTACATCTTCTTCCTCTACCTCTTCCTTGACTTTCAGAGTCATCGACGAAAAGTTAGATCGTTCCAGTTGGGAGACATTGTATCTTCGCCATCCCTTTACCATGTTAATTGCTGGACCGAGTGGTTCAGGCAAAACCGAATTTGTCAAACGTTTGATCGAACACAGAAGTTATTTAATCGATCGTCCACCTCAACGCATCGTGTTGTGTTACAAAGAATGGCAATCGGCTTACAGTTTCCTGCTAGAAAGTCAAGGAGATTCCATCGTTTTTGTGGAAGGCATTCCTCGCGAAGACGAAGAGATCGTGTCTGACTCCAGTCTTCGACGACATATTAGGTGAAGACGAAGAAGAAATTAAACTTTGGTTTACGCGCAGAGGATATCAACGTAATGCCAGTGTCATTTACGTCACCCAAAATTTGTTTTAAGAAAGTAAAGCCCATCGCACCATCAGTCTCAATGCTCATTACGTAGTGTTGTTTAAAAGTCCCAGAGATAAATCGCAAGGACAAGTGTTAGCCAAACAATTAGGAACTCCTTGGCTGACTCGAGCGTACGACGATGCCACTTAAACACCTCACGCCTCTTTACTCGTTGATTTAACCCCCTCCGATTATTTGCTATTTCGTACCCATCTGTTTCACAACTGGTGCCAAGACGTAGGGCCTGTAGTGTACACGTCTCCGTCAGTGTAAGAAAAACCTATATAAAAGTCTTTGACAATTCTGATCTGTCTCACACATCTTCAACATGACATCTCTTCAGTCTCATTTTCCAGTCAAACTGATTCGTGCCATGTATGGCATCAGTCGCAAAATAAATCCACAAATACGTGCTCGTGTCTTAGGAGCCAGTCTCAAAGAAGTCTTACGATGGTTTACGGTTACAGTACGTCAATTACTTCAGGGCATCATTCACATCCTTCATCAAACCAAACGCTTTTTTGACAAACACAGAGTAGCCTTGTCGCAACTGGCAGATCCCAGAATCGATACTGAAACCAAAAAACAAATCATTTTGAAACCGGGAGGTGGCGGTTCCCTCGGAGGTGTCATCATTCGCTACCTCTTTCCCAATTTGATGAAAAAATGGAAACCCGTGTCTCAAGGAACTTTTCCAACGGTGACAACCACCTCCTTATCATTTTTTGGCCTCAGTTGAAGCCACTAAAAAAGTACCCTCCCCAAAATCAAAGTCCAAGAGAGATCGGGAATGTTACAGAGTTTACTGGATTTATTCGAGGAAGAACTGTCACAATTTAGTCCATTGCGAACCCCTGATCATCGAGTGATGCCCGCCATGAAAATGATACGACGTACCGACAGCCAGTGGCGACGTATTCCAGTATAAAAAAAAAAAACCGTGACAGACGATTGGCATCAGTGCTTTGTGCTTCTGAAAGAAAAAAGATGTCACCCACAAGAAGTGCACACCAGCACTCTCCTGCCAAGAAAGAAAAAAGAAAGGGTCTGCCTCCTCGTTTAGCCAAACATTGAGACGTGTTTTCAATCCTATCCAAATCCCCCCCACCCATGCAAAAACAACTCATTCAAACAGCCCCGAAAGACATCATCGATACCGTGTGTGAATGTTGTTTGAATGTCTCGAATGGAAAGATACGTTTGTCCAAGCATCAGAAAGAACACTTAGCCTAGCATCGACACGTTCTTCAACAAATGATCAAAAAGAAAATACTCGTCAGTCAGAAAAAAAGATGTTGGTGCAACGCCCATGTTGATAGGACCCTTGATCAAAGTACTAACGGGAGCAATGCTGGGAGGAGTCCTGGCAAGTGTTTTACCCATGGGTCTGAGATAAAAAAGAAAAAGATCTCATGCGTGTACTTTGGAATCTCATGGAAGGACGAAAGCTGACTTTAATACCTTACAAACGGTGGCAAGAACAACGAACCCCGCATTTACCTCCCAACCCTCATCTGACCGAGATGTCCCAGTTACAACACGAATTGCAATCGTTGATGGACCGTGCCGATTTGTCAAAAACGGAATAAACACAACGGTACGGCCAAGTTTTGCATCGACTTCAGCTCTTTCACCAGAAAGCTTTAGACGAAACAGCTACACCGACTCCGAAAGATTTCAAGACCCTGATGAAGAGTCAATCGCCACCACCACCACAGCCATCTCCAGTGACCAAGACAGAAGCAGCCCGATGGATGCCAGAGGAAGAAGACGCACGAGGAGTCTTTCAGACAGTCAGCGCCTCCAATCCCTAGTAAGATTTCAGCGTCCTTGTTGACCCCTTCCCCCACACCTCAACGAGAAGAACACAAAGCTTCGGTTAAAAAGATGTCCACTCCACCTTCGACAGAGGTGAAAAAGAAAGAATAGAAACGAGAAGTGAAAAAAAGGTAAGAAAAAAGCCATCCCATCGTCACCACCACTACCACCACCACCACTACATTCGACTTCTACTCCCGTGGCACGTCGGACACGCAAAGCCGTTTCCAAACTACCACACCAAAGCAAGTGTAGCAAAAGTGAACAGTGGGTAACTTACTGAAGAGATAGTCCTGATGGAGAATTTGTTAGCCAGTATTTACTACAATCCTGCCCATCCTGCGGGTTACGGAGGAGTTAAAAAATTGTATCGTGCTGCCAAACCCCGCCTAAAAATTGTACGTTTACCCCAGATGCACCGATGGTTACAAGAGCAAGCCACGTACACTTTTCACAAATCCATTCGACGAAAATTGTCCAGAAGTCGCACCCCAGTAGAGGGCATCGATCATCAATGGCAAGCCGATTTAGCAAATGTCTCTCATTTGGCCACTTACAATCGCGGCTACAAATATTTGTTTTGTGTCATCGACCTCTTTTTCAAATTTGCCTGGGTCATGCCTTTGACTTCCAAATCGAGCACTGAGTTAGTGCGGGCCTTAAAACTGGTGATGAAACAAAGTGGGCGTCACCCTCTCCGATGGCAAACCGACAATGGTACCGAATTTCTGAACCAAGCTTTCCAAAAAGAATTGAAGAAAAGAGATATTCAATTTTTCACCACCGAGAATTTCGAAACCAAAGCCAACATCGTGGAACGTTTTCAACGTACCTTAAAAGAACGCATGTGGAAATATTTTAGGCATCAACACACTCTCAAGTACATCGACTTCTTACCGCGTCTGGTCAATGCGTACAACCAATCTTACCATCGGAGCATCGGATGCACCCCCGAAGAAGTGTCTCCCGACTAGACCACCGAATTATTTCGTGTCACTGGACGAGTGCGTGGCCGTCATCCTCCCGTCTATAAATTGGAAGACATGAACGGCGAAGTGTTAGATGGAAATGTCTACTTGCCCGTGTTACAACGAGTGACCAAAAAGAAGACTGACATCGAAAGCATTCTCGATCGAAGAACCCGTAAATTAGGCCAAAACTGTGTCAAAGAAGTGAAAGTGCATTGGAAAGGGTATCTTCCAAATTTTGATTCTTGGATGAACGCTTCGCAAGTCATCGACTATAACAAGATGTGATCATTATGCCCTTCAACACAGCATTAGCAACAGCGACCACTCCTTCTCCGAGTTCTTCTCTGCAAGATTTACAAAAGCAACCTCTGTGGGTGTGGTGTGGAGAACGTGTGCTTAAAACGCAAATCGTCTTTTTCTGCCATATCTTTGTGGTGTATTATGTCATCGGTGCCGCCATTGCCAACTGGAGTTTGCAAAAAGGAGACAAACAATTGTGGACCATTTTACTGAGCAGTTACATCGGTTACCTTCTACCCAATCTTTCCCTGAAATACTCCAGTCACAATGGGAGCCTTGTAGACAACACCAGCCACCCTCCAAACAGCCACAACCCTCTTTTGGAAACTCCTCTGATCTTGAGTGACTCCACGCAAAGCAGAACTCTGGAATTATGAATAACCACTTTACTTAACTTTACCAAGTGACAGTTCCATGGATGTGTTTCCCCACAATGCTTTGTGCTGTTTCACAACCAAATTACCTCAAGCCATCCAATTGGATCACGAAGATCATTGGGAAGTGGCTTTGGTCGATATCATTCATCCCATGCAAGTCCAAAATGTCAGTGGAAATGAAATGAACTTTACCATTTAAATCCTGAACGAACAAGTGCAACAACATTTGGATGCCAACTATCCTGGTTTTCACGGTTCCAAAAAGCCATCACAAGCCAATCTAGCATTAAGCATCCATAGCTTGAGAATTCCTGCAGGCTAATAATGTAGCGCTCAACATTTGTTGGAAACAATTGCCAGTATTTTCGACGATCAATTTGGCAAAACCCTGGAGAAAACCAAACGAAGTGTCAAGATCGTGTACCACAAAATAGATCGTCGCCTGCTGATGAGATTTTCGGATGCCAAAACGTTGTTCATCACTTTTCATCCCACTTTTTTGGCATGTTGGGTGGAGACCTCAAAATGTCCCCCAATTCCAGAGATATCAATAACAACGATCGATTTTACAAGTATTTTCATCACCCTGTGGAACTGAACGATGGATTGAATTTGATCGGTGTGTTTTAAATGAAAAGGGTACTAGACCCCCAAAACGCACAATCGCCTTATTAAAATATTTCCCAAGAAAATATTTTCTGTAAGTTTACGATAGTTGTGAAAGTAAGAAAGGGTAATTGGTTAGAAGTGCATGTGCGTGTTGCACCTGAATATGATGAGTCCGGACAGGGTCTGCCTGTCGTGCAATTATACAACGCAATTATCTTATTATTTGGAAGAATTATAATGGACCCCCTCAATTTTATTGACGTGAAAAAATAATCGAAGCTGAGGAACAGCTGCAAGGTGAAATCACCATGACAAATGCTTTGACCGTGAAATACAAACGCACGTGTTTGGTCTTTGATGCTATTTGTGATCTTGCTGCGACAACAGCTGTTGGTCTTGGTATGGTAGGAATCGCAACCACGTCAACTATCATAGGTGCACCAATCGGAATTATTGTCAGGGCTATGTCAGTAGTAACCGATGTCTCTCGTGGTACTACAGAATTAATTTCGTCATGATTTCATTCAAGAATACATGTTTGTTGAGAACCGCATGCATAGGCACAAAGTGGTCTCAACACAATTATCAAACTGTGTTCGGTGGCTATCGAGGAAAAGATAATTAGAGCATCTGAGTTCGAAATTGTTGTGGCAAAAATGAACAATCACTGACAACTCCTAGCACAGACAACAAAAGTTGAAGAAAAAAATATAATACCAAAAACAATTTGTCACGTCGCAACCTCCAAGACATTGTTATTATCCAGGGTGGTTTTGCCTGTTTTGCCGGAACCTGTTCTACGTCACTGCATCTTTCTTATATGAATCTGGCTGTTTGTTTGGCCACGTTACTTTCGTGGATTATTAAAGCTGATGATCCTAATAATCCACGCGCTGCATAAAATATGTGACTTGCTTGATAAAACGGGCAAACGTCATGGGGGATAGAGTGCCTGACATAAAAATGTAACAAAAATCCAAAAGTCCTATTACCACCTTATTGAGGAGGATATAAAGTTAGACATAATAAATGAGTTAGTTGAGCTGGGCTGAACAGCGAGGAAGATATACGATTAGACAAATAGTTGGAGTTGGGTAAACACTTAAAGGGGAATCAGACCAATATTAATTCGATACTAGGTGAACGAATAAAATTTAACTTGACAACTTAGCCACTATGAATTTTAAAGTAGTTGTTAATTATTGCAAGGTGATAGAATTGTACCAAGAAAAATCATTGTAAGTTAAAACATACACCAGTTATTTAAATGTATGCAGTATAACCCCAAGGGCTATATACAACGGTTAAAGAGTTTCAATATTTGTGGAATAAGCGTATGGATTTTGTGCTTGTAGAAAACAATGGTAAATTCTCATTCCTTTTCTTCTGCTACTTTGTGACATTTAAAGATGTTTTTACTATTTAATTTGACGCCTCGATGATTGGTGGCATTATCTGATAGTCCTCACTGATAGTTTGGTGTCTACACTAGTATCAGGAAGTGTTAAGAAACTAGCATGTATCGCATCTCAAAGCGGATTACGGTAATTATATCTAACTCCGTACTTGTATACCCCAGCCCCCTTCTATTCCGCTAACAGTAATAAAAGGTGACACAATTATCTCCACGTCAGGCAAGTATCACTAAAACTAAAATCAATGCAGGTTCGTGTAGTCACAGCAACTAAGTCCTTCTGTGAATAACTTTCTACGCAGTCTGCCTCCATCTCATTTTTCTTTCTGTTAAATATTAACTAGAGGTAATCCCCTGATAGTTGTTGACAACAGTAGGTATTTGTGAGGCTCTTAATCCAACATGAAAAGCAACATACCGTGCAAACAGAATCCTGAAAACTCTACCTTCTTTAAATATATTCCAAAACTAGTCGCCGATAATGAATTTTATATGCGCTAATCAATATATACGCTTCTATTGTAGATATTCGTTTCCATTTCCCTTGAGATACAGGGTTGTTAAAATGCATACAGAACTATGGCTAGCAGTTGATTTGAAATGCTAATGTACAGACATCCTGGAGACGCAACTGTTTGGAAACACCGTTACCAGGGCATTGTTTGTGGCAAACATTTTAGAGATTAGAATCTCACGGTCAGAATCTTGCAACAGGTTTACAGGTTTAATGTTTGTGTATGATAAACTTTTCCATCAAGTCTGAGAGAAACATTAACCGTGATGAAGTGGTCATCGTGGGTGTCAGTATGGTGGGTGTCATGTCTCCTCCTTTTACAAACACGGATAGTATATTCTAATACCTGCAAATATTTTAACCCGTTGAAAGTGGTAGACGGAAAATCTTTGCAAGGATTCCGCATCTGGGCCTTACAAGTTCGAGATATCGTGCAGTGTGCGCGAGCGTGTGTGCAGCAGACGATCTGCAGGTCCTTCAACTTCGACAATAAGACTAACATCTGTGAACTAAACAGCAAGATCAAGGAGGAAAAGCCAGAATTTGTGGTTGACAATGCCGCCATGATCTACTCAGACATATCTGAATGGGAACCAGAAGTGAGTTTAGATACTGTCTAATATGATCACAGCAAATGCTGTTCTTTCTCCCCTATCTCTTGCTTGCTTTTGTGAAACGTCCTTCTTTGAGAGTTGTACGTATGCATTGAGTTAATCTATTCCATCCCTTATCCGATCTCTTGCAGATATCTGACGCACCAACTCAATGACAGCTTTTCGCCATCACATTCCACGATTGCAAATAGATCCATCAGATCCTCACTCGCCCCACAATGTTTTCGACTCAGTGGATATGATAAATGGAAATTTCTTGCTCTTGTAGAATCACAACATCTATTTTAGGGACCCGTTGCACTCACGAATATCTTAATCATGATTGGTACATGATATCTCAGAGGGGAGTAGTGTTGATGGTAGTGATAATGTCGTTCATAAATATGGACCCATCGCCATGACAGAAAGGGAGAGGGGAGTTTGAGACGCATGATAACTGCAGACCTTTAACACTTGCCACTTTGTTTCAAAGAGTTTTCAGTATGTCCAGTTGAAACTATCACATATTAATTAGTTATTATTATCGGATAATCAAATTACATTTACAAAGCTTCATTCTACTGATATGTATTTATTTGTATTCAAGGAAGCTGTCTAGTATTGTGTAGTTCATGATAGTTCTGTATGTACTTGTTTTATTGAAAGGCATTTAACAGGGTCAACCACAAGAAGTTTTATTTTTTTTAAGTTTTGGATAATGGTACCTATGCATATAGTGCTTGACTTTTGTATCACCTGAACAGTTGTCGGTTATTCTCTGAAAGATGGACTAAAGACCAGTCCAATGTCTTGCAAGTAATGAATGGGATTAGACTTAGAGAAGTGTTGTCCCCTTTTCTTTTTACATTTATATTGATGACCATACCTGGAGATAATGTAAATCTAATGTAGGTTGTTACATTGTATATGTCTGAATAACTTTGCCTATCCTAATGATATGTCCGTAACCGTCTTTACTGTAAGAGCACTGGTTATGTTGATCAGTGATGTCTGTAATGTCGAAATTTATACATTGTTTGATACTAAGATAAAAACAAATTGTATTTATGCTATTAAGTTAATAAGATCTTGCCATTGGTGTAAATCCAGTTTGTATCGAGTGGATACGTTTTACACTTTGTTATGAAATGTGCATATTTTTACTGTGTAATTTCTGCATATTTGTCCGATAAAGATGACATTTGATTCACAGTAGAACACTTGGCGTACGTTCTAACTTGCTAAAAGGGTTGGGGTTGGATTTGGCGTGAGTAGTTACTCTGTAAAGGTTTTATTGTTTAAAAAACATACTGTAACAATTGTATTCCTCCTTTTGTGGTGTAATGTTGTGAGTCAATGTACGATGTTTATAGCTGGTTTTGAGAGAGAGCGAGAGAGAGAGAGAGGGGTCATCATTTCATTTTGTAAATGGTTGTGTCCTCTATTTATTTGAAACTATGCGTAACCAGACATACGACTTTAAAGCTAGACTGCAGTATTGTAGTAATATTCTATAATTTGGCTATTTGATGTTTGGGGCATACCGTGATTAAATATTTTAATACTCAACTGTTTTCCTTTTAAGAAGATAAAGTTGATTCTGCATAGGAACTTTAGTCTATATCATGTATATAATTTCATAGTTCTGTTTTTATGCAACCTTGTATATATTATTCTATGAACCATTTATTTGAATTAATGAACAGTGATTCATTCATTCATTCATTCATTCATTCATTCCTCCTTTCTTCCTTCTTTCTCAATAATTTTCAAAAATTTTCAAGACTTTGATAGCTTAGTACATTTTATGGATCTGGAAGACTAGTGTTATCAAAATGTTGTATTGATCTTTTAAGGGAAAAGCAAGTTCAGCGTTCTCAGTTTTAGCTTAAATAATTGAGGGGAAGTTCAGCAGTTTGCGAAATAAATATCCCATGAGAAGAATTTGGTCGTTAAGCGACCAGGCTCGAGTAGACAGATTGTGCAGTCCATATTGGATCTGCCGTCCTGTTTCATGTCTTACTACTATATAAAGGAAATTACAAATCGATCTTGGGGTGCATGTTGGCGCTTTTACTTATTTATATCTACAGAGATGCAGTTACACTTTACAACCGAAGACGCTCGATCAATATAATATGAAATATGGATTGCGAAAAGACAGGTACATGAGTAATAATAGGAAAGGCAGAAATAAGAGAAGTAGTGTTAATCTACGTTTCCGTGCCTTCATACTAAGACAAATATGGGTACCATGGCGGGAGGGAGATATATGTACCTAAACGTGTACATCCTGAAAATCGATAGGTCTTACTTGATTGCATACTAAGTGACTAGCTTTTGCACCTTAAGGGTGTAGTTAGATATGATCGTAGCTTTCTTCTTGTTCAACCCTAAGGACGCTATGTTTTTCTGGGTGGAAGTTATACCCAATGTTCTTCCCTAAAGAGCCAGTCGGTTCAGGCCTTCACGTAGAATCGTGCAGCCCTTGATGGCGTTGATTTCCCAGTAGAATATAGGATAGTCTGCCAAAAGCCTTATGTATGATTTGACGCTTGATGGTAGATCATTTTTGCACATCAGGAAGAGGATAAGATCAAAAACGCTCCCTCGAGTTACTCCGCTAACAAAGTGCTGGGTCTGATATTGGTCCATCTAAGATAACCCTCATGAATTTGCCTGTCAAAAAATCTCTGATCCATTTTAGAACATTACATCTGATGTCATAGTGGTCCAACTTACAAAGGAGTCTGTCATGGGGAACGCGGTCAAATTCCTTACTAAATTCAAGGCCGTAATGTCATTCTGTTTTCGTCTATCCGCGGTTTTGGAGAGCTCATCCACAAGGGTTAAGAGTCGAGTTTCACAACTTCGTCTGACAGCGTGTTGGCAGTCTATTAGGATGCTGAAGTGGGGAAAAAGTAGGGAGACTATTTCGTAACAGTGGCGTTACCAATACGAATTCTTATCTGTTGCGGCATTTCAATTTTTCTTCAGCGTTTAATAGGTAGAACTGGAAAGTAATGTTGTACTGTTAGTGCAGGTATTCGATTGTTCCTGGAGGCAATCGACGTAAATGAAAAGTTCTATACTTTCGAAATGTACCTCATATTTAGGTCGGTGGTTCCAAAATAGTGGTTGGTATTTTTTTATTTTTATTTTTTATATAGAATTTGGCATCAATGACCCATTCTCCATACGAACTCAATAAAATTAAATACGTTAATGCATCCCTGTTTTGTATTTGACGAAAGATTATGTTTTGAATGTGGGTCCAGTAAGTTGAAGATTGTATTCTCTTTGTAGGAGTAACACAACCTGTAGCATAACAATAAAACTATAGGTTTTCTATCCGTCTATAAGACTTCCCTATTAGAGTAACTATGCATTTCATATTCTTCGCAGTAAGAATTTTTCGGATATAATTTTAATACGCCTGTGGTCCCTTGGATGCAGTGCACAAGATCATAAAATACGTCAATCTACAGACTGAAATGTCCACAATTGATGCTTAAGGTATCTTTTGGTAATAGGGCACAGACTGGATTGAAAAGACTCTCCATCAAAAAATATGAATTAGTACGAAGTGGCTTCAGTGTTTGTTGGAGCAATCCCTTTCGTGAAAATGTCGAAATTTAACCCACCAATTTTAGTTACAATACATGTAATATTCGTTGTAGCTTGCATATGTATAGAATCATTATTGTTGTTTAAAAATCAGTATTACTTGCGTATCTTTGTACATGTGTCAGAACATCAGAACTGAGGTATAATTCCGGTGCATTATTCCCCACAGATATTTCCCGAGTGTTTCAACAAGCCCTGTCCGGAAAATGCCGTGTGTTTACCAAAGACTCTAGCTGAACCTGGATGCAAATTTGCCTGCCTTGATATACGTAAGGAAAAAAAATCTATTACTACACATAAAACCATTATGTCAAAAATCCATGTATTTAAGGGTTTGCTTGTTTCCATTCTATTGGAGTATTGATTGTGATGTTGCCGTCAATCGAGTTAAACTGCAATTACACTGAAAAAAATTATATCGTCCATGACTGATGTGCACGCAAGCAAAGTGAGATACTAATATCTTACCGCATATACTTCGTATTATATCTGGGTGTAATTAAGAATTTGTTTGTCATTTGCATTGTCTACAGTTATCAAAGAGTTAATATAACACTCATCTTCACACATTAGACCACGCTGAACATAAAACTGAATCATCGCAGTTATGACATAATTATAGCATTTGTTTGTTTTGTCTTTATATATGCAGCCATATCATGTTCAGGAGGCAAAACGTACGGTCAGAATCAATCTTACGAATGCCCCAAGGGACAGAAAGGCAGTGGGTTCTCTATATGTCAGGCGGACTCTACGTGGAGTGAAATCAATTTCTCAGGGTGTGAAGGTGAGGAAAAGCTTTGTCCGTCACTGGTCTTTAGGATTTTCAACACTACTTTTGACAAATGTCATTATACATAAATAAAAAGTTATGAGAGCTGCACAAATTGCAGATGGGTGCAATTCTGTATGCTCACCTGATAGGATGATCATCTTCAGCTCTTGCACTGTCACGACGAAGAAGAAAAACGAAGTCGACACCATATAAGACTTAAGTCAGTGATGTTATAATATTGACCATATCGCAATATGTCATAGTGGGATTTTAAAATCGTAATGATTTCACAGTAAACAGCTTAAAAACGTCAGTGATACTATGAAATATCTTACCATTTCAGTGATTTTCAACAGTTCATGCAACGATTCATCTGCCTGTTATGGTATCAACGGCACATGTAGCCAGCAGAAGACTTGTCAGTGTGAAAATGGATCGGTATATGATGCCGACATGGCGATTTGTGATTACGGTATGTTAAAGATTTGGTTGTGCATACATTTTCTTTGCTATTTCACTTGAAATGAAGGTATATGATAATCACTGATTGTTTTTTTTCAAGGGTAGATAGACCAGAAGTTACTCATTACCTGAAAGATGATTGAAATACCAGAAGGTATCCGATATCTAAAACAGTTTTTCATTCCATCCTTATCGTCGACCCATTTTCAACCAGTATTCGAACAACTGCGGCTGTTACCGTAGAAGCTGATGATTCCATATAAATACCAACATCCCAGAAGGTAGAAATCTGAAGCTGGTTTGTGTCCTCTTCAAGCCCATACTTGATAATTACAGAGTATGTTTCATTAACCTCAATGAAATTAACTTTATTTCTTGAAAAGTTGTCAAGAGCTGCGACCTATTTAAACTATTTCCTTTTCTACCATCATGTCAATAAGCTTGCAGTATATGGGTTTACCTTGGCCATCTTTGTGTGTGTGGGTCAATCTGTCTTCAATGTCACATTTGAAGCTCTTATACAGCTTCACTTATTAACATTAAACTTTCATTAAGTGTTAACGTGGGATTAGTATGTGTTTACCATATAGATAAACGGAGGGCTCATGCTTTTATTATTTTATCTTACGAGAGAGAGAGAGAGAGAGAGAGAGAGAGAGAGAGAGAGAGAGAATGTAAACTTTCAATCAGTATCATTTTGAGATGACACCCCACGATATAATTACACGAGAATTTACTTGCTTATCAACTGCTCTAAAACTGCGTATTACAAGTGCTTTAGTCCAGGAGAACATGTTAATATGCATTTAAACTCATTTATCTCATGAGCGACAGCAGTAGATACTATTTTGTTATTTTATCAGCACAGCAATTAATGTGAAAGCATAAACATTCATTTGCGACGTTTGCGCCTTTAATTACCAGTTTGATTTGTCACGTGATCATAATACGAGTCGACAATTGGTTTCTAGACGAGGAAAGCACTTTGACGCGATTGTAGGCCTTTTTAGATCGAACACAAGGTTAATTTCAACATTTTCGACATTTTGAATTTTACAGAATAAAGCAAAGTAAACATTTAAAAAAAATTTATGCAGTAGTGCTCCTTAAGACAAATAATAAAAGACATATTCGCTGATTAATTAACAGTTCAAGGTACTGTTCATGCAACCTTCCTCTTAAACAATGATGCAAGTTATGTTGCATGCCAGACTGTCATTATCGACACATTTAGATTGCAAATCGAATGAACCAATGTGAAGACTCCAGGTTGAAATTTACCCAAAAATAGACCAGCAAATGTAATTGGTGTTATTAATTTATTTTGCAACCGTTCATAAAGCACAAGGTAACTCATACTTAAATAAATAACGTCATATAACTGGATCGTAAATGAGATATTTGCCACTTAAATTTTGAAGCGGAGGCTGTCAGCCTTTGTTTTACCCTGTTGTGTATTGCCAGTCCTCGTTTCACTTACGCCCGTCCTGAAAGTACCATAAACTAGTTAAGACACTCGTTTAGAATAACTTTTAACAGAAATACCGGATTTTATATCTCGATAATTGACAAGCTATATTCGTAAAATTGTGTTTATGAGGTAATAAATATGATCGATCATAGTGATATACTTCTGATAGATCGTTGGAACTTTGTAAGTTAATAGGGTAAAAATAGTAATGATACTAATAATAAGTTACAAACAAAATGGGGGAAAGGACAAACACACACTGTAGTTTAAGAGCGGGCAGTACGTGTAAGGTTAAACAAGGTACTTATAAAATATAAAGTTGTGTGGGGCTTAACAACATGATTACAGATCGTAAACCGCAGCATTAGCACAGTCAAGTTGTCAGATAAGGGTGGACAGGTAAGTCTGAAAAAAAAGATAAGAACAAGGTTCATTGTGTACAAATGAAGAGCCGTTGAAATGGGTAATTATGTTATAAGTCAGCAGGCAGAATAGTTTTGATGATAGGATCAGATTTAGGAATGTAACCATTACTTATTCATATCCCTTAAATTGAGAAGAAAAGACTCACTAGATCTTACTTTGATATTCAAGAATCATGTCCTATGATTTAAAAAGAATTTTTTAAAGAAAATTATATATATATATATATATATATATATATATATATATATATATATATATATATATATATATGTGTGTGTGTGTGTGTGTGTGTGTGTGTGTGTGTGTTACATGAAAAAGAAAAAATTAAATTTGTCACATTTGTTTCATAGAAATAGCACACAACAACCGTGCATTGTCTTCGCATTGTCATGAACTCCTCCCCAACACTTAGTCAGCTATTTAAATTAGGTGAGGGTGAATGCTTAGGACAGGCGATAATCACTCAAAGAACGAGGACAAACAGGAAAATACGCGAATAATATTACATTTATTGACATATAACAATAATAATGTTCATTCGCACTCATTTCCACGAACAAGACCTCTAGTGATGATAATAAAATGATAAATTAAATAATAATAAGATTAATAAACTGATGTTAAGGTCCTGTTATTTAGCTCTCTTTTTAATTGTACAGTTACATCAATGCACCATATTAGGAACTCACCAAACTCAGTTTTCCCACCTGTATCCTGACCCGAATATCACTACACAGTTTGGCTCCACGAATTTACACAGTTTATCATACATAAGTCACAAATATGCGTACACACATACATACACACATACATACATACATACATACATACATACATGCATACATACATACATACATGCATACATTATTCATTGGTCCAGAATTAACAATTTTATCTTGCTTTTCTGACCACGTTCAAGAATCTATTCTTCACAGACTAGAAAGCTCGACGAGGTTCGTATATCTTTACTTTTCCTGCTCGCATTCTAGGATATACCTTCTACCGGCCAGAATGCTCGGTGAGTCCCCTCTTATGAAGTAACGCACTCTACCTTCCAATTTACCCTTCACCGATCAAAACGCTCGGCAAGAGCTATAGGGTCACTTATCCCCTCCTGCTTGCCTGCCTCTCCACTTTATCTCTGTCGGCTTTATATTCTCAATACAATGTATGTATGTATGACTACTTGCTTTCCACGCAGCACGGGTATCGTGCATGAACACACGTTTTTCCTTAAAATCGCAAAGTCATTATAGCTCAGGGTGTATACCCTATTTTCACTCTTGGCAACAAGTTTCGTTCAAACTGTTAATTTGACGGGTTTGTGTAACATGCATACCTTTCGAAAGTGGCAACTGCAATTAAAATATTAATGAATTCTTGCT
>JAECUM010030857.1:0-18889 GCA_016617855.1 Megalonaias nervosa | reverse complement strand
AATTGAAAGTGTTAAGACCCCATGGAATATTCATCATTAAAGCAAATGATTTTCTACACTATATAAAGTCAGAATCATTTGTATTATTGTTATTATCATTATTACGATTAGTATTATTATTGTATTAGTAATAGTTGTAGTATTAATAGTAGTAGTAGTAGTAGTAGTAGTAGTAGTAGTAGTAGCATGTGCTGTTTATCCACGATTTGCAAAACTGGACCATATGCCAGTTAATACTCATCAGAAACTTTGAAAAGGAAATCGATGTAGAAATATAAGAATAAAAAGGAAATTTGTCTTTAACTGTTTTACATGTCTGTTGTTTGAGACTTGCAAAGTGTACAATAGATAAACTATTACAAATTTTCAATGGATACATGTTTTGCAACTTTTGTTTCTGTCTAATAGTAAGCAACTAAATCGGATGCACTACATTGATTATGGCGGCAGATTTCTCCATAATTTGTTTACAGTACCAATATCCTATTAATACCGCTTTTCTATTGTTTTCCTTGTTTAACCCTCTGCAATAATTATGTTTTTGTCATCCATTGTAAATAAAATATAAGCTAGAAGCCATAAACGGAATGGACTGCGTTATAAATTTTCACCTGACATGATACAAGGGCTATTTTGAAATTTACGTGTATTTTGAACTTGATTTATTATAGCAATGAGGAGTATACTTCATGTTGTATGGCCCATTCTAATCTTGCTCATTTCACATACTGGGCAGACATTTTACCTTTGTCATTTCCTATCTCTTTTGGATTATTGAGTTAATCAGATGGTCGTTTTTGCAGTTGGGAGGAGGTAAGGGTGATAGGTATTATGTTCAGTGTATAAATTACTGTCCAAGACTGTAATTGGATTTTGTTCCAATTTTAATAATCTTCTTGAGTGAGCTAGACCATGAGTTTAAATTCACTACAAAATGTTTACTAAGCCGACATTCTCCCTACTCCTTCCATCATTAGGATACTACCTGTGTCCTTCATTATTTATCAGTAAATAATTTTGTTATATATGATATAACATGCATTATTAACACCTATATTCAACGGAACTTTACCGCTCCAGTGTTTTACCTCAGGGCCAAGGTCAGTAGGCTACATGGAATTCCCACGGGCCAGTTTTGGCAGGATTGTTTCGAGTAAAAGAGGTTTACAGATAGTGTCATTCTTCAGACATCTAATTGCTGACTGTTGAGAACTGTATGTTTTGATAGCGGCATTTAGGAATAGCTGAGAAAATAATTAAAGCTGCATGGGGAGGGGACAACCTACCAAAATTATATTCTACTGTCCGACTGGCGAAAAAACCGGATCCTGCTGAAAACTATCTAGCCCCGGGTAAACTGGTTACGGTTATTATACATCCAGTTATAAAACACCAAGCCCCGACTGGAAAATAAAAAATTTTCCAGTAGGATCAGTCCCCGACCCAATCAAACAAGACAATACTCACTGAGAGGACGCTCTGCTAATCCTGCCCTACACTAATTAATTAGAAACATTATACTGATAATTTTTTACGATCGGAAAGAGTCAATGTAACGGCCATTTATTGGGGAAACCTGTTGTGGCCGGCAGTGTATCAATGAATATTGTTGGATGCATGCCTGATAGCGCGAGAAAAAGTGGTGATAACCTCCACGCAAGTAGTACCCGGCTTGCAAAACTCTGCACTGTATTGCATATGGAGTCCGTGAAATACATTGGAAGCTATGATATGGATAATGTAAAACTTAATTACGGTTAGACAATATAAACGCGTCAGACATTTGCTTGCTGGGGACAAAGCAGGTATATTCATCTTACTGGAATACAACTATCGATGGCCGCATTGAAAGTTGCAACTAATTATTAAATATTATGGGGTATATCCAAATCTGAGTAGATTATGGCGAGCATTTGAAGTTATTTAATCGGATGATCATTAACTTCAGTGAAGACAGTAAAACAATCGACTACTTGTTCGGAAAATACAATGACATACAGATGACATTTGCCAATATTGCCAAAAAATTAACCTTGCTAGAATCGACACAATCAGAATTAATATCAAGAATGTGCGCATCGATTCAATTTCAAGCCGATATGGTGATGTTCGTGTTCAACTTGCTGAGCTACGAACAGATCTTTATCAGGCTGAACAATCTCCGGGTGAGAGACGTAGTGGTAGATAGTCTGAGACTGAAACAGGTGAGACTTTGACAAAGGGCTTTGAACAACGACTACCATAATAGTTAAATAAGAAACGGTTATATGTACTAAAGACGATTCTATCATATCACAATCTGAGAACGACGGTAGTTATCGTTTTCCATTATATATAATTCAGTGTTGAAATTGTATTAACCCCAAACCCTCTTCCCTTCCTATATTAAATTCGATTACAATAGCGGGCTGTTAAAAAGTACACAAAGAGGTATGGGATAGACAGGGTATGGACGGGGTCGCGGTCGTCTTATTCTTAACTGTGTTTAGTAACCCCAAACGGCAAAGTTCTAGTACAGGCAAACTATTATTATTGTATTGAAAGTTTACACGTCATATCCTAAGCAGCCCTGCAATTATTGAATCGTAATTAGAATGCTAGCATTCTTATATTGGATCACCAACAATATCAACATGAATTCCTAAATGAATCAGAAGCTCACTTACGCGCCTAACATTATAACGTTAATAAATACTTCATCGCATTCAACGAATTAGTGGCATAATCGATGGTGCTTGTCGTATAGTACCTGCTGCCACAGTGGATCTAGGTGTTACTGCAACGGCCATTACGACGACTATAGAAGGTGGCCCTGTTCAGGGACACAAAATTAATGCTAGTTCATCCAAATAATAAGTCTGATAAGAAAGATATGTGTGGACCTATCTGTTACATTAAGCACATTAAGGGTAACGGACAGGGTAAAAGGCAATGCCATCACGACTATATTGAGCAAGCGGAAGGACATTGAAAGTGAGATTGAATGAACATAGAAGACCACGTTCAAGATCGTCTGAAGTATCACAGCATATCCACAATGTTTGCCCTGGAATTACAGTCAATTGCTGTCAGTTGTAACTCAGTAGAAATCCTGGATACAGAACAAACCTGGCTTGAGCACGTGGTTCAAGAATCGATCTTCGTCCGTGCGTACAAACCGACGCTGAAAAGGGACGGGGGCCGTTACAACCTGCCGTATATCTGGGACAATCTATTAACATCGCTCATCGATTGATGTTAACAGTCAGTAGAGATTAAATCAGTCTGCTGAGTAAGTCCTAAGCTTGCGGAAGAAACCTTCAGGTTAGATTTCTCTATATTGTTTTTGTATATGATTAAAAAGATTAAAACTTTTCAGATATGAGTCACATTTTGAGGTCGATAAATCCCATGTTAATTAGAATTTAAATAATGCTATTAAATGGTTTAAATCAGATTTGTAGAAAAATAGTTGGCATTTTCTGTTAGATGTCCGCATTTGCGCCATTTGTTAGCAACCAATGACTTAACTAATCAGCTTAATATGGATTACATTTGTTTCATCGTGAATGCGTGGAAATGAATATCATCATAGATATACATCAAACTCCTTTGCAAATAACATATCAACGAAGTTAGGTGCCATCTAACATGTACTTTGTATCCAAACACAAAATTTGACAATCATGAAATTATTTTTTCACATATTTAAAAGCAAAGATGCCAGGACAACGATGTAAAATTTTATAATAAATAATCAAAGTGAATTCTGATTATGAAGATAGAAGAGGAATAAACTTATAAGGCTGTCCGATTTGTCCATTTCGACAAGACAGCTACAAATGATTCGTTACACAAATGGAAGGTTTGCATACGATAATCTGTGATGACATTTTCTCTTTCATATGAAACCTAATTATATCCAAATTCAATCAAAACTTTCAAGCAACCATTGCAATTTCTGGGCACTTTCTATGTTGCAGACATATTGCGTTACGGACATATTGCAGAACTGTAACCCAGTCAGTAAATTATCAATTAGCCACCATTACAATTTTTAAACAATAATGGGCCTATATCCCTTGTGAATGTGTGATCGTGCACAATCTTCAGCAAAAACCGAATATTTTACAAAAGGTACCTGAAATAAAATGGCTTAGTCATCATTCGTTCAGTTTCCTTTAAATGTCTGCGATATCTAGGAGACTTGGACGCTGGATTATTTTCTATCTGGTGTATTATCGGCAAATCAAGATGTGAAGTAAATTTGTAATTGAAAACGACGAATAACTTGGTAAAACATTTCATAACCTAAATCATAATAATCTTGCTCTTCATACTTTTGCATTGCACATGGCAGATGAAAGTTGGATACGCACAAATGTACATTGCATGAAATGAACGACATTGAAAAAGCGACCTTACCCTTGTTTACAAAATAAGCAAATACTCATTCATTTAAAAGAAACAATGAATATGACTGCCCATCTCATGAAATAAATGACTCCATGTTTGGGGTATACACATATTCAAGAATAATGATCGCTATTTAAATTTATTCATTAAGAGATCGCACGATCTTCATTCTATTTTGACAATAGATGGATGAGAAAGTAAATATGATATGATTCGAATGATGAGCATCATAGCAAACTTTCACTCCTCCATCTGTACCTGTTTGAGAGCTTTCTTCTGACCCTCCATGATTCCTGCTGAGTAACCTGCAGAACTTTTGGCCTGAAAATAGAGACGTATCGAAATTGTCATCATTAAGTAATACAGTCATCAGCAATCAACATGTTTTACTTAAATATCTTTTTTCTGAAATGTTTTGTTACCAGAACTAATTATGTTTCAACTGCTTAAAATAAAAATGACTGTTTTCGTTTGATGGAACAAACTGTGCAGGAAACTAACATATATGTGAATTAACGTCCTCCATACTTTTTTCACAACGTAGGTGTCCTTCCCTCTAAATATATATATATATATATATATATATATATATATATATATATATATATATATATATATATATATATATATATATATATATATATATATATATATATATATATATATATATATATATATATAAAGAGACTGACAGACAGACAGACAAGGATCAGATGTAATTACACGTTGATGTATTTGAGATTTCGATGATGCGTAAAATATGCCAGTATACGTGATCTTAAGATTTTTTAAATACATATCAGTGGATGCACGATTTTTAGTCATTAAGAGGGGACTGTCGTTTACCTTCAGTTATTTTCGGAAAGCTTGCTCGAGAAATTCAACCCCTTTGCCGATTTCCCATCGTGGAATAAGTCAACATCGTTGATTCAACACAACGTTTCAAATGCGCAATAGCACTGAATTTCTTTAAAATGTCAATTGAAAAATTCCAGACGAGATTTACAAAACAAAGTTTTATCAGTCGTGTAAATTAAATATGTGCAGCCTCGACTTCTAAAATTCAAGAAAAACGTGTCTACTAAATCGGTCTGCCATTGGTGATCAATTGAAGATACTTTGGTTTGACTGCTTGAAAGTTTCCGTTGAATAGTTACATGTAACGTGTACATCGACTGTTTTGTTTTGTAATCGCTAGATTACATCCTGCATACGCAGACTTTTAACTTTAGTTCTGGCTGGATATCACAATTTTTAAATTCCTCCATTTCCAGTTTATAAGCACGTTTGTACTAAATGTTGGACAAAATTGTATCCATATTGTTGCTGCTGTACAATTAGCTAACAAATGTTCAACACGTTTAAGGGTTATGACGTAATTTTTATTTCGATGCATTTCGTATCCGGCTAGCAGGGTGAATAGTCATTTTCACAGAACTCATTGGGTTTTTCTTTTTTCTCACCTTCCTTCCTTCTAAAGTTTTCATGTGAAACAATTGAAGTCGTTGCAATTATTGTTTGTAGCAGTCTGATGTTTCTCTTTCTGACAACTCCTTTCAGTCCATCAACAACTGTAATTTTTGTTGTAAGTTTGAAATCCCTTTGCAATCTGTAGTAAGGGGTAACTGAGATATCCAACTCATCAGTTCTCCTGAACGAAGGTCAATGATGAATCCTACCAAGAAGCAGCCACTTTAACAATGGACCTCGAGGCAAGGGATTATTTATTCCTGATTGCATGAGCACATTCTCTGTTGATTCACTGGGATTTTCCTTTACATCATTTAGAGAAGAATGTGACTCTGTTGTCCAAAGCCTTGTTTCTGTGTCTTGGTAAATTGAGTTGTTACACGCAAGACTTTCAAGAAAGATTCTCAAATTCTATCGATCATTTCTTTATCTACTGTTTGAATAATTCCTCTTCACAGCGCGAATTGCTTTCGGAAAGAAATAATAGTGTTTAGCTCATCGAAGAGAGCTTATCTGTATGTATCGATTTAATGTTTGGCAGAGATCCGATCACTTTGAGCGTCGACAATGATGCAAACTCGGTCAGAAAATATTTTTTTTTAAAGCAATCAAAAGTAACTGCAGTCGAACAATGTTGTATTCTATTGCAATTAGTCTCCATTGGCAGTTGGGAAATTCGACCAACCTGACGTTAGCAGGGCTCTACGACGAGGTGTTTTTCATAGAATTAATCTTCCTACTTCAATTTTGGAAAATCCAATAAACCCTTTAAAATTTCCTGCACAGTCATTATAGCTTTTATAACGGGGTATGACCTTTATCAGCAGTTGCTGGAGCAGTCTAAGTATAAGAAGATTTCGACGACAGAAAATGGCAAAACCCCCTTTATAAATGAGTATTCATTTCTTTGATTGACAAGGAAAATTGGTGTTAAGTCAGGTTTGACTGTCACCATCAATAACACAGGATGAGAAGAACGAAACAGACTCCATTGTCAATGGAGTGACCACATGGCGTTGGTTTGTCAACTACCTATGTGTTCAAGCTGAAATTTGGTTTTAATTTTTTTTCGGATAAAAATTGAAGTGGTATGAAAGCACTTTGTCTCTCTTCCCTTTTGCATGTCATTGGGATGTTAGTGTTGCGGGTTTTGCAGAGTGTAGTTTTGGATGACGTATTAAGAGATTCTTTCGGAAGCTAATAACAACCACGTCAACCCGGTTTTAAAATAATGTGTTTCCCTTTGAGTATTTTTTTAAGATTGGAGAAATGTGTCAAATCTAGTGCTTCATGAGGAATGCAAAAAACTCACTTTTTAGTAATTGATGTACTGTCAAAATAAGCCATCAAAGAACGCCTTTAAGACTAACTTACAAGTAATGCAAATTCGGTTGTGAAGTTTTCGCAACTGATGACGGAGGGTGAACAAATCAATTAAAATTCATGATGAGATTGAGGATAGTCAAGCTGAATTCCATCAGAGAGAAACAAAGTTAATAGCGCTGTTTTAGCTATGACAAAGGACAGAAAATAAGGGAGGTTTCGTGTAAATAGCTAGACCTCTTTTTTGACCTAAATCACGAACCAGATTAGTCTAAAATCATAAATAGTCCAGATTCATGGGTCCTAAATCGATCAGAAAAGAAATTATGTTGACATTTGTGTTGTAATAATATTATTTGTTCAACACCATGATTAAGATTATTAATACAATGTATTGTCAATCACTTATCCCTATTTACTTGATTGAACTTAGTTTCTCTCAAATTATGTTTACTTCTCAGGAAATATGTATAGCCCACTTATAAACAACATTGGTAAAAAAAAATCCTAGACTAGTAAAAGCAGTGTATGATATTAATAGAGATGATGGTAATGCATTTATCGATGAACAGTTTATTAATACGTTCGCGAATGCAATTGAACATGAACATCAAACTGCGTCAACGACTCTACGACTGTTATTTCGAAATTACGTGCGAGAGTATTCCAACTACAATCTGAAAAATCAAATCATTGAAATGGTATGACATCTAAATCAGGTTCTATCAGATCTCGATTATGCTAATCAGGTTATTATTGCATCAGTTTTTACCGATAAGTCTCCCTCAGACAAAAAAAAATCGACATTTCAGCAATTATTTGCTACACATTATAAAATAGCCGAGGGAGATATTCCAAAATTTTTATTACCAGGATTTAACGTCGAAGAACTAAAGAAAACCGTCAATGGTATTATCGATGAAAACTACCCCAAAATTATTGCCTCTTGCAAACAAATAGCCCCACTGGCAAACATCCCCAAGTAAAACAATGATCCATACGGTGGAGGTCGTCATATATCACCACGTTTTGTCAATATCACAACTACTATACCTGGAAATCTTGTATGTGATGCAATTGATGGAAGTTATCAAGTGGATTTTGAAAAATCCAGTCTGGCACAGAAGGGATAGATTTTACACACACTCACCCCTCAAGCCCCACCTGGATTTTTTATTGTGTTAGAGCCTGTTAATCCGGCTTATCTGTGATGTCATAATCTGCTATTGTCAAGGATACATTTCAAACTTGCTGAAAAGCTCAGCTACTTTCTTGATTTACGAAGGAAATCTTTGACGATATGTTTGTATGTGAGATCCTGACAAAGTCAACGAATAAAAATCAGCACTTTGTAAAATAAAAAAATAAATCTGTTTCTGATGCTGTCAAACAATTATTTGTGAGGTATGATATAATCTATCAACACACAAGAGTTTTCATATGCAACAAAGAGGTACTCGAAAGTGCCGTCAGAACAATCTTGCCACTGGCCCCCTAGACAGTGTCAAGGCAGAAAAGTTTAGTATTAATATACTAATTGATGATACGGCACACCCTCTCCCATAATCAACCCCGGGGAGTGCAAAATAGTACCCACCAATTGCTGACATGGTCGGAAGATGTACCTTAATAAGTTGAATACAGAGTCTTAGGTGGAACCCCAATATTTATATGGGACAGAAATTATATAAAGCCGCTAATACTGGGAAATCCAGAAATAGCTCACACAAGGGGCGTGGCTTATTTTTATCTGTTTCTCTTTTTTCGTAACTATTATCCCTGACAAAATCGGGGGAAACAAGGAACCTGACAAAGTCTGAAAAATAAAGATATTTTTTTTTTAATAAATAAAACCCACAAAAATCAACCCAACAAAAAATAATTCATTAATGTGTGTGTGTTTGATTTAGATTTTTAACGTAGCTTGAACAATTTTCAAATTCATTAATAAGTGGAAGTGGTTGTTTAATACAAGCGAGGTTACTCTTTAATCTCCTCACCGGATGAATCTTTGCTTGTCGGATTTATCTCCCTTTACAGCTTTTTGGTGTGCAACATTGAAATATTATTAGCAGTTTGTACTTTTTGAAAACGCTAATCTGGTCTTATTATCTGCAGCATGTTGTACCGAAGATGGACAAATATCGAAATATTGGGCAGCTGCATATATCGATTGAAATTTTCTTTTTTCCCATGTCCATTGTTACGTATATGTAATTTAATTGCTTGTGTGTTAATTTTAAATTCTTTTATTTTATTTTTGTTTTATTGCATTTTATAATGAGGATGATATTTTTACTGGATACGACATTTTCCCAGTAAATTTTGTTCTGTTCTTTTAGTCTGTTTAGAATGCAAAAAGTTTGCTTCATTTTCATTTTTAGCTAACCTAGTTCTTAATCTTGGTTCAGAAGTTTGTAAACATTCAATGAAAATGATTGGTCATTATCAAGGTCATCTTCGACCCACGTCTAAGCTATGTGTAAACAGCCATTTTTATTATTCATTTCCAGCGTGAGAATCTGTTTTTGTTACATAGGGCTATTCTGGCCTACGAGTAAAATGGCAATTATTTTAATCAGCTGTTCGATGATTTGCTGACCACGTGACCCATCACGCAGGTCTGAAATGACGTGTTAGTTGGGTTTAAAATATTCATGTCTCCGTAAAACAGTCAGTTGTATTATTTCCACCGTTAGACCTCGAGGAGTTTTACTGTTGATGCCAGCTTGTTCTGACGTTCGTCTATTTTCTGGAATTTAATAATTTATTCTCTAGCAAACTACGCAAGTGCTTCTCTTTTATGAAAGTTCTGGGACAAAGACATTCAGTGGAAATTAATTTTGGATTTCTAAATTGGAACATTATAATTTGTGATTCAGCTAGGAACTGTTGATTTTTCGTACAACTACTTCATCTGACGTCATCATCCTCCATCATGGAACGTCGTCGGGATTCTAACTTGGATTCAATTAGAACATTTTAGTGATAGGACTTATATTTTTCAATTCTAGGATTAATTTATTGAATTATATTCACAAACTGTAAGTACTTTTTCACATTTTTAATGTGTTTTCTAGGGAATTAAATCATTCTGTTTAAATATACAACGCTTGTTGGTTTCACTCTTTTCTTTATTACTGAGTACGAGCCCTTGTTATGTAATAAAGAAAATTGGGGGATTGTCCGGGATATATGAATTTTGGCTAACATATTTTAGAAAATTGTTTTTTGAAATTTAAATTCCTCTTGGTTTTGAATTCCAAGTACTATTTCACCTTTTGTTTGAAATCTTTAGTGAAAACAACAGGCTTTCAATCACAATGTCATCAAAAGTGGAGACTGTTCTTTCTAGTCCTACTCAGGAACAGCTGGATAGTCTGAGAAAAGATGCGTTGCTTGAACTTGCCAGAAAATACGATCTTTCTGAAGCAAACTCGTCCTTAACGAAGCAAGAAATTAAAAACGTTTGGGTTCAGTATTTGGTAGGGAAGAATGTTTTTGACAAATGTGTTTTGGCTTTGGTCAGTAAGTCTGTATCAGACTCTGACATAAAAGTAAAGGAATTAAAAATGAAATACAAAATGGAATTGGAGTTAAGGAAACTCAAACTTCAGGAACAGGAGAAACAAATGCAGTTGCAATTTGAGAAAGAGGAGAGAGAGACATAAGAGTGAGAAAGATCAACAAATGCAGTTACAAATTGAAGAAAGAGAGAAAGAAAGACAATTGCAGTTACAAAAAAAGACACTTACAGATGCAAAAAGAGAATGATGAAAAGGAATTTCAAATTGAACTGAAATAAATAGAGCCGGCATGTGAAAGGCACATTCACACTCCATATACAAATTCAAGATTTGACATTGCAAAGAATATTAAGTTAGTACCCCCTTTTCTGGAAAAAGAAATAGGCAGCAATTTTCCTTATTTTGAAACAGTTGCTGAAAATTTAAAGTGGCCAAGGGAGTATTTGACTCTGTTAATACAATGTGTACTTACTGGTAGAGCTAGAAAAGTCTATGCATACTTGTCAGCACAGCAAGTTCTGACTATGATTTGGTTAAGGAATGCATCTTAAAAGGTTATGAATTAGTCCCTGAGGCTTATCGGCACAAGTTCAGAAACTATAAAAGAAAGAAGCTGGACAAACTTTTGTCGAATTTGCAAGAGAAAAAGAGCATTTATTTGAGATATGGTGCTTAGCCAAGAAAGTTGAACAGGATTATGAAAATATTAAACAACTCATATTGCTTGAAGAGTTCTAGAACAGTGTTCCTAATGGCATTAAGACAACATCTTGAAGAGCATAAGATCGAAAGCTTGGAAAATGCTGCTCTTGCCGCTGATGAGTATTTCATAACTCATAAAGTTTCTGGTGTAGGCAAGTCTTTCATTTAGCAGTCTACTGGTAAAAGAGTATTTCTGCCTGATACGACTCCTTCTAAAACTCAGTCTGCCACAACTTCTAAAAATCATGCTTCTGATAAACTTGATTCAAAATCCTTGTCTTTTTCTACGTGTACCTATTGCAAGAAGAAAGGACACGTCATTTCTGATTGCTTCAGATTGAAATATAGGCATCAGAATCAAGATAGACCTATCCAAAATGCTCTTATTTCTAAGAGGTCAAGGTCACGGTCATGTATTCAAAGCAATAAATTTCTTGGGTCTAATAAACCCCAGTCTGATTTTATTATGGAGAATTATGAACCGTTCATGTCGAAGGGTTCTATATCACTCTTGGGTGATTTGACCAATCCTATCCCTATTAAAATTTTAAGGGATACAGGAGCTTCTCAGAGTCTTTTATTATCAGGTACTTTGCCTTTTTCTGAGAAGTCTTGTTCTAATGAGCGTGTGCTCATTCTAGGAGAAGAGTACGGCTTTGTTAATGTTCCTCTCCATTCTGTAAATTTGTCATAAGACTTAGTTTCAGGACATGTGACAGTCGGTATAGTGTCTTCTTTACCCTTGAGTGCATTCATTTGTTACTAGGCAGCGACCTAGCTGGAGAGAATGTTGTGGCCTAAAAGTAAAATGGCAAATATTTTAATGCGCCGTTTGATGATATACTGACCACGTGACCCATCACGCGGGTCTGAAATGACGTTTTAGTTGGGTTTAAAATACTCATATATCCGTGAAACAGTCAGTCGTATTATTTACTGTTTATTGTTGATGCCAGCTTGTTCTGGAGTTCATCTATTTGTGGGAATTTAATAGTTTTTCTCTAGAAAACTAGACAAGTGCTTCCTTTTTATAAAAGTTCTCGGACAAAGACATTCAGTGGAAATTGATTTTGGATTTCTAAATTGGAACATTAAAAATTGTGCTTCAACGAGGAACTGTTGATTATTCGTACAACTGCTTCATCCGACGTCATCATTATCCATCTTGGAACGTCGTCGGGATTCTAACTTGGATTCAATTAGAACATTGTAATAATAGGACTTACATTTTTTTTTCAATTCTAGGATTAATTTCTTGGATTATATTCACAAACTGCAAGTCTTTTTCTCACATTTTTACTGTGTTTACTAGGGAAATAAATTATTCTGTTTAAATATATAAAGCTTGTTGGTTTCACTAGTTTCTTTGTTACTGAGTACGAGCCCTTGTTATGTAACACTCTGTATTTACAGATACAATTGTTCATGATTTTTATATTTTTATTATTGCCATTATTTACAACTTTGCAATTCTGAATGCGTAATACACTGCAATCAAAGAATTATTTCTGGGATCTGAATCAATATGACCAATCGCAAGTCCATCTTTGATTATATCATTAAAATATTCGTGTACCAGTTTGTGACAGAGATATATTTTTCCAATACTAAATCTTCAATAAGCAGTATTATTGACAAAACCGACTGGATTTTTAGTCGACAGTTCCTATTTACACTATCACGTGATGCCTCATCATTTTTAATGATAGGATGTGTTACAAGTTCTCGTTGCTCCAATTGTATAATAAATATTATTTGTCTAAATTATTTTTTATTACTGGAAAATATATCCCCGGTGACCCTGTCTCTGTCTGAGAGACATCTTATAAAATCTAACGAGATAGTCTCCAGCGTTTTTTTTTTATGGGAGAGTCATCACTGACACCGTTGGTGTTATTTTTTTATTATAATACCGTTTTAAAGCTCTGCATTTTTTTCCTCCACAGTCTACACACAACTGTGTTTCCCCCGACTCCTTTGCTATACTTTAAACATGGTTTTAGTCCACGCCTTCCTTTCCGCACACAGTGCAGATGATATCCACATAATTCATTTATACAAGCCCGATTACAAGGAGTTGTAGAGCCAATCATCAACCACTTGCAGTAATTCTTTGCCCTAATTGCTATATATTATAAATAAAGTTTAATTTAAATATATATTTTCCTTTATTATAACTTCGATGAATTTACAAGATTATATGCGATTAAGCCTTCTCAAGGGAGACTCAGTCTTGACAGAATAACTCCTGACGTCCCGAGGCGGGCTCTGGTTTATTCGACGAACCAGACTCTAACTAATAATATTCGTGGCGCCAGGAGATAGTTTTGTAATGATGGTGCGGCTCATGTGTGGTCAACATTCAGAATCATGCAAGACGTTGATGCCACAATAAATGAACAGCGAGCAAGGAAAATTATTAATTATCTCGTCGAAGAAAGATACCTTTTTAGAATAAAATGTATTGCGGAAGTAGACGATACTTGGATTATCCGTGACAAACGCGACCTTGTTGGAGAATTACATCACGCTGGAGATGTTGCAACGTTAAGAAAAAATTCCAAACTAGGAATGTTCACTGTTATTGACAAACCATATTATGAACGAGCATATCCTGTGACGGTATTAGTTTATGCGATATATCCGCTGGAAAATAAACCTGGCGTTGATGAACTCAAACCTATGAAACTTTGTGTAGAGGAGCGAGTTATAGAACATTTCACAAACGCGATGCGTGAAAATGGTCTAACAGATCTTCGACGTAAAAAAATAAATGAATGGGCGGAGCGCGTTAGTGAAAATTGAGCTACGATAAACTACGTTGCCGAGATGGAAAAGAAATTAAAATTTCCAATACGGCTGAAAACAAAAACCGGCGAGATTTTGTATGAACGAAAATATAAACCTAAAGGAGCGTTGATCATAACGCGCACGCGTGGACGATGGATGTAACAATATTTCCACGAGATAAAACTGATAGATTTTATAACCGTGATGTATTTAATTTAATAAATAAAATTAGTAAGAGTGACGCTGTATCCGCTTGGTTGTTTCAAAGTTTCGAATGGGAAAATTATGATCAGTTTGTATGACCTAATGCAGATATTTATCTTGCAGTATCTCCTCAACGTGAGATGAAATTTCTTGCGTTAAAATATACTGATGATATTGAACAATTACTCGGTAGTTGTTTTACTATTCCGTCAGTTGCTGCTCACTTTGCGCAGGAGAAAAATTCATGGAAACCGACACGATTTGAATTTCTTGTCAATGTGCAGGTAAGCTGCTGAGAATACGGACACGGCAGATTGTGGAATACTAACTACGATTACATGGGCGTTATCTCAGTTGATAATGGTTGCATGTTATCCTGGAAGTCTTCTTGGAATGGGAGAATGTTCTGAATATTTTAAGAGATTTGGACATCCAATACACGAAATGACCAGAGTTGCGATAAATGGACATTTACCAGATTTTGGTTTAACTGGATTTGCATGTCTTGAATCGTTTGAGTTTACTGAAAATCTCCATCCGATTGTTTATGTTTGGTTTGGTCGTCATTTTAGCGAACACGGTTTGGCTCCAACAGTGCTATTAATATATATGTTTGAGGCTAGAATGTTAGCATCGTTAACTGTAAGTGAAGCAATAATATCTTATCATCCACAGAAACAAGTCTGGTTACCAAAACCACCTCCTGTGGTTGAAATGACTGTTCTCGACGAAGTCTTTGAGCGTAATCCCGATAAAATTGAATATTAAAATAAACTTGCAAAAGATCTCGGCAGAAAAATACTTGGTGAATTTACAGAAGGTGGTTCATGTGTTTATAAACGACATTGCACAAGATTAATCATCGACGATGCCGAACTCGGTTTTATAATTGCTGATACAACATAGAAAGGCACATTTATAATTCGAAATAATGCTTACTTGTCAGACGGAACTTAATTAGGTACAATTGTTGGTTACATTGATAGTGAATCACCACAGTTTACTCATTGAAGATCTTCGATGTTTGCGTATGTTTCGATAAATGTATTATCGATGATAAACAGATTTCCTGATACCGCGGTTAGAGTTGCCACAGATTCATTTTATGTGGACAGAATCGTATCCAGCTGCGGTCTGATTATTCTTAATTCTTAATCAATCGCTCGGTAATCATCAGTTGTTTCCTCATAATAATCCACTAATGTTTTCAGCCATTCACGTGGTGATTCACCGACACAAGGTGGTGGTTGACCATGATTGCCACACATTATTACAGCAGTATTCCGAATCAATAACCAATCAAGAAACGTTTTTAGTATGCCTAAATACACTGTGCATATTTCATCTCAAATAATGATCTTAGGAATGTGTTTCTCGCCCATTCGTTTAGGGGTCCATACATCTCCTTTCCATCTAAAGAAGCTGTGATAAGTATAGGACTTCACTCCTAGCTCTTTCATTTCTCTGGCGAATCTATGTGGTCTATGTGTAGGCGTCAAAACAACAATATCAAAAGATTCCGAAATAATTCAATAATTACCAGATCCACTACACCCGTTAAGATAGACTGTCTGATGTCTCTCCACATGATCATATACCGACGGTGATGATAACAATGCTGACATTTGACTATTTTTATAATAAATATCCTTGGGAATATAATCAGCAGATTCAGAATAACTTAGTATCTTTTCTCCCTTTCTTCTACATTCGCCCCATGATGTATCAACGCTGATCTTTAACAAGGCAGCAACAGAGAGGTTAAGGCCCCGAGAAAATAAATTTCACGCACAAGTTGGAGGTCTCGGTTTAACATTCTGTTCATTTTCGTTGGAAGCTTTCACTTTTACGAAATAAACCCTCCAGAACCCTGTCTGTTCACCCTCCACCTTGTTTAAGTTGATTATCCAATATTCCTGAAAAATATTTGTCGGAATCACCCACTACTCTTTTTTCGTAGGAAGCTTAATTTTTGCTAAATAAACCCTCCAGCAACTGGTCTGTTCACCCTTCCTGCTGCTATAAATAGATGCTGACGTATGTATTTCCAATTACTAATTATAATCTTAATAATGTCTTAATGGCGCCTTTGGTTTAATTACATATTGTCAGGTTGAGTTTAGACGATTCGAGAAGAATTCCGTAACTGCCCATTGGTTTGGCCAGGTTACATGGATAGGTGATTTTCGAGGTAAAATGAGTAATAAGACACGTCAAGTGGGATCTAATGTGAAATCGTCGCAAATTACAGTGTATATGCGGAGGGAACTGGCAATCAGATTCATTCCTATTTTGGAGTCATCCTCATTTCTTGTGTTCCAGTTGTAAGTGTGCAGACGTGTTTTATGTTGTACTTATATGTTATTCGAGAGGAATAACATCTGTTTGGACTGTTCAGTGGAAATAGAAGGTACTCATTATTTGGACTATAATGTTATTCTGGAACTTTTGTGCATTGCGTAAATGTGTTCTGGATGAACCATCTTGGAAAACGTCACAATTCTTGTCGGATCAGTACATTTCCGGTTTTGTAATTTTGCTCCTAACTTTTTATTCTTTATTACTTTTTCATAGAGCTTTATCAGGATTATGTAGCTTCTATTCGTAATACAGTAAGTGCCTCTCACATTTTCATTTATAACTTTAATAATTCAAGTACATAAGTTTTACAAACATGTTGATTTTCTTCTTACTCTTACTTACTTTGTGACTTTGTAATCTTAACAATACATTTTGCACTCATATGTTCTACATGAAGATTAACTTGAACTGTTTGTCATTATTACAAAATTAAATTTTAAATCATTGTACATTGGATATTCAAGCTTGTGCATGATGAACATAAACCAAATTTAATTAATTTAATAGGATAGCACCTTTAGTGGACTTCTAAAAGGTGTATTTCGTATTCAGAAATCTATGATAAAGCACTGTCAATCCATATATAGCATCTACCAGATGAATATTAAACTAGAGCATATATCCAGAATACCGTATAGATTCCATGGAGTGTCTAATTCATCTATATATATATATATATATATATATATATAGAGAGAGAGAGAGAGAGAGAGAGAGAGAGAGAGAGAGAGAGAGAGAGAGATTGCGTTAAGTTGCATTCAGCAAAAGCAACTTTTTCGTGAATAATAAAATAGCATAATACATTCCCTAATTGTTCATTATCCTATTTCTCTTACCTTGCTTTATTATAATTTCATCTTTTTGCCTTAAAATAAAAAATATTATGTACTGCAATATGCCAAATTTGAAATGAGTTAATACTGTCCCTATATTTACTTCAGATTTTAATTTTTTCTCCTTCATCCATATTAATAGATAGTTCTTTATCTGCGTGCACCTCGTTATATCTTTGAACTTTCCTATTCTATCTGATACATTATTGATAGAGATTCATAATCCTCATCTTTTGACAACAGGTATTTTGCTAGGACATATCTGACCTGCGTATTACTTACTATCTATTATAACATGTCTGCTTATATCATTAGCTTGCTTAGAGAAGTCGTCTATTTTCATTTTGCATTAATCTATCTTTCTTTTCGTTCCTGTTAAGTCATTTCTGTTTCACAAGTCGGAGAAATTAATAATGTAACAAACAACCATTTGTTTCGTAATACTAGACTCAAGAATCAGTTATTTTCTATATTTGTCTAATCCGTCATTATCAACCTGCATACTGAGAAATGCTTCATATAGCGTTACTAAGAGTTTTCATATTGTAACTGATTGGTAATCTATAGAGTTACTAAGTCCATTTCTTTTCAGTTTTATTTTGTTCCTTAAAACTGAAAAAGGACCGCCCCGGTGGCCTAGCGATTAAAGCGTCCGCCTGGGATGAGGGTTCGAACCCCGACGGAGTCATACCAAAGACTTATAAAAATGGTACTAACAGCTGCCTCGCTAGGCGCTTGGCATTAAGAGGATAGTGTAAGGACTAGTCGGTACGGTGTCAGGATAATGTGACTGGGTGGGACATGATGCCATGTGTCTGCAGCATGATGCCCCAGTACTACACATCACTATTAACTGCCACACTGCAGACATCGTAGCGATATGACTAAATAATTGTTGAAGCTACGTTAAAAATACAGATCACACACATTCTCACACACATACCTGTAAAAGGTATAAAGCTTTGTCAAACTTTGACTCTAGTTAGCCTTTTTCATTGTTCCCTAATTTTCATATTTGTTTATTCAACGTTCGTAACCTTAGTAATTATAAAAGTACACTAATAACAGGTGTCAATTTACCCCCCCCCCTCCTTTTGCAGTCAGCACTTAATGCTTTAATATATGATGATTCTATTTGTTCTCTTCTTAAATGGATCGTGGACATCCGATTTTGTAGTTCCAAGACTTTCAAGGACTTTATTTGGTGCTCTGAGGCAGGGACGTTCGTTTGTTAGTAACACTCTGTTCTCTCTCTCTCTCTCTCTCTCTCTCTCTCTCTCTCTC
>JAECUM010030856.1:0-23829 GCA_016617855.1 Megalonaias nervosa | reverse complement strand
AGATAGTATAGTGTGTGTTTTATGCTTGCTCGTTCGTTGGTGTGGATAGTATATAATATGTTTTTTTCTCATCCCGATTGTGTGGATGGTATGTTTGTGTATTTTATGCTTGCTCGTTCGTTGGTGAGGATAGTATATTGTGTGTTTTATGCTTGCTCGTTCGTTGGTGAGGATAGTATAGTGTGTGTTTTATGCTTGCTCATTCGTTGGTGAGGATAGTATATCATATGTGAAGTGAGTGTAAGGCATGTTTTCCTTCACGTCCGTGCTTGAAGTATATAAAAGCATAGCGTTCGTCATTCGCGCCATTCTACACAGAATAAAAAAGAAAAAAAAAATGGATTTAATCAACAAGTTAAGAGATAGTTGGTGCTGGATGGTAGATGCAGTCTATGTAGTGGAAAAACTTCAAAAGGAGTGGAGGTTTGAAGTCAGCCTAGACTTTTTGGCGAGACTCAAAGCAGCAAGTTATCATTTGCAAATGATAATAATGGAAGAAGCGGATAAGTTGAGAGGTTTCAACTATCCAAAATATGTGAGAGTAGGAACCTTGAAGGAGATTTTGGATATTGTAGTTGAATTGAAATCTTTTTTGGAAGGTATCTTCTCTTTAACAGAATGGCCTTTTGTCAAAAAAGGCTTAGACAATATCAAGAAAGCGGAAGACCTAATGAGAAAAGTACTGGAAGAAGAAGAAGTAAAGAAGATCAAGGAAACGTGGAAGAAAGAAAGAAAGGACAAAGAAAACCAAAAAAAGAAAGAAGAGTTTGAGAAACTAAATCAGAACTGGATGAAAATCCAACAAAAATTCAGAGCTCTCGGACATCCTGACTGGATGCCCAAAGAAGAAAAGAAGAAAGGAATTATTCAAAAAGTCAGGACATGGTGGAAGAACTGGAGAAGATAAAAGAAGAAGAACCCAAAGGCCCTTTTCAGGGCTACTTCCAATGCCTCGAAAAGATCTTAATTTTCATTTTATCTCCACCCTAAACGAATATATATAAAACCCTTCCTCTACTAAAAAAAACACGAACGCTCTTGATTCGTGTTTGTCTATACCCTTCTCTCAGGTAGCCTGACGTCACAGTACTTCTCTTTTTGCTACATTGTTACCAGTATGACGTCATGCCACCTGGCGCTTATCGCTCTACAAACCCACAGTCTCCTAGTAGCCGCTCTACCAAATTTCCATTGACGCTATACAGACCCAGGGTGTTCTAGTCCCTCTACCCCATTTTTCCATTGACGCTATACTGGCCCAGGGTGAGATTTTATTTCTTGAGGCTATACTGGCCCAGGGTGAGATTTTATTTCTTGAGGCTATACTGGCCCAGGGTGAGATTTTATTTCTTGAGGCTATACTGGCCCAGGGTGTTGACCTACTTTCTTGAGGCTATACTGGCCCAGGGTGTTGACCTACTTTCTTGAGGCTATACTGGCCCAGGGTGTTGACCTACTTTCTTGAGGCTATACTGGCCCAGGGGGGGTCTGTAATGCTAATTCCCATTGAGGCTACGGTAACCCACTATACTACTGTTATTCGACTCCAGCAGCATACTTCACCATATAATTGACCTCGCTGTTTTTAGCTAGTTCAATGTGCAGCATTTGTTTTCTGCTTCCCGCCTACGCCCGTTCACTGCACCCCTGGAACGCCGGTCTTGCCTGCTCGCTGTCCACTGCCTGAATGAGAATGTGAATGAATGAATCAATGAATGAATGAGATGATCAGACATTTAGTTAGATTGAATTTAGATCGCATTCGCCTACTCGGGCATGCGCGACCGTTTAATGCCCCCACAGGGGGCTAGTAGATTTTTTCGAGGAGGGCGGAATGATGCCACGTCCCCCAACGCTTTAATTCACACACTGTGTGCTGATTAATTTGTCCATTCCGGGACAATGTTGTCCCATTGGACGTGTTGATGAGTGGGAATAGACCCACCTAAGCACAAAATGTCAGGTCGAGGAAAAGGAGGAAGGGCCACAAGGGGTGGAAGTACTACACATCCAGGGTGAATAATTTTGATTCCCAGTTTCCGAATGATAAATGATGTCGTATTGCTGCCTTTAGGATTTAGAATAGTATTTGTGCTGTTTGTGGTGGTAGAATTGACATAGTGGATCAGCCTTGTGATTTAGTTTTAACGTTTTCCGCTTTATGCGGGGTACCTGATGGTTGGGTTTGGCCATCTTATATTTCTAATTTTGAGGTCCTAAGTCATAACCGTTTTGTTTAGTTGCCGCACTGTGTAGCTGGGCTTGATGGCTTTGGGTTTTTAGCCACTTTATACATATAATCTGGGGTCTTATGTCCTAATCGGATAATTTAGTTGCCGCATTGTGCGGCTGGGCCTGATGGCTTTGAGTTTTTAGCCACCTTATAAGGATAATTTGGGGTCCTATTTTATACTTAAATATTTAGTTAGCCAAATCGTTGCCGCTATGTGCAACTGGCCCTGATGGCTGTGAATTAAGTCACCTTATAATGACTAAATTTTAACAAGCCAGCTTTAATTGCTAATGTTTTGGTGATCCACCTTGACGAGAGTTGTAGAGGGATGAAGCAAATAGATGTTAGTGGATGAGTTTAAGTAGGTTTGAATGGGATACCTACTTACTATCTTAGAACCTATAGCTTTTTTGCATTGCTGACGAATTGCATTTCTGGAGCCCATGTTGCACCGTGGAGGGTGATGGGTGCAGGTTTAGCATCGGCGCACAGGCTGGACCACCCCTACTTGAGTGATAATCAGTATGCCACCTCCGCACCCACTTCCCCACCACGGTAAAATACATAACAACGTCAGATACATTCATAGACGCCCCTATGGTATGGTCACCAACCACACGATTCGCCTGAATGAATATATAGAATGAGTGAATAGGGATGGGAATAAAAATGAGAACAAAAGTTACCACTGTACTACTTATTTGTTTATAGCCTATTGCATTGTTTCGCAAGCCACGCGCCCAAAGCCGACCGCAGGATCGAAGCGGGCAATGGGTGCAAGTGCCTCATCGGCCCGCGCACAGGCTGGACCACCCTTACACTTGGGTGATGAACCGAATGACGCACCCGCACCCACTCCTTCTCCCCGATTAAAACTCAAGGAGAGTTTCTTGACATCGGTTCGGAGGCGGCATCAGTCCCACAGCCCGCCGAGAGTGCATGTATTATAAGTTGAAATAGAAAATTAAATTCTTCCTCTTTTACCTATCTCTTTGAGAAAAACTAGTATGTTTTCGATTGCGAGCTTTGGATTTGGACTGCTCTGTGATAGAAATTCCGGGTAGGTGTAGGGGGAGCTAATGTCTTTAAGTGAACCGATAAGCTTTTCTCTTGGTATTTTATATTTTGGACAGACGTTGAATACATGTTGGAGATCTTCAGTGTTTGGGCAGTAGGGGCAACTGGTTACTCTTTCTTTATTTTGTTGAATATATTTCTCCATACTGTCTGCTAGTAACGTTTTGCCAGTTTTGATTCTGTTGATGATTCATTGATTATATTTGTTGGACTCACTGTTTTCTGTATCGAGTAGAGTATGCGGCCTTTTGGGCATGAATCCCATTTAGTTTGCCATTTCAAATTGATTGCTTTAGTTATCATGCTATATAATTCCGGGACGCTGTACTCGAAATGTATGGGGTCAGTATCGTCAAGTTTGGATTTTGCCGCCATGTTGGCCTTGTCGTTGCCAGGTTAAGTTGATGTGTGAGGGCACCCACATGATTTCTACAATTTGAGCTTGTTTGATCATGGTTTTGAGAATCAATTTTGTTTCTTTCAGGAAGTTCTCTCGCCCTTTTGAGTTTCCAGTTTCTAGTGTTTTTAGAACGCTGAGTGAGTCGGTAATCATTAGCGTTTTGTGGAATTTCTGGTTTCTTGTAAGTTTTATTGCTTTCAGTATGGCCCAGAATTCTGCCGTGTGTATAGAGCAACTGTCTGGTAGTCTATTTCATATTTCCTTATCAAACTCTGTGATAGTTAGGGCTGCAGCAGTTTTGTCAGGGTCTTTTGGTTTTGATCCATCAGTATAAATTTTGACGAATTCTTTATAGGAATTGTCAATGATTGTTAAGATTTTTTATCTTATCTCCAACGGTTGATCTTGTTTGGAGCCAAGGGTTCTTGCTATAAGATTTATATTTGGATTCGTGCATGTCCATGGTGTGGGGTCTGGGTGTTGAATTGGCTCTGCTTGGAGGCATTGGATATTAAGTTCTTTCCTTAATAAATGCATCTTTTTCCCTGATGGTGAGATGGGGACGAGTCTCTGGCTTAACGGTATGTTGCATTTGCTGATGATGTCCCTTGTAGGGTGGTGAAGGTCATGAACTGAGTTTCTAGCTGCATCTTTTAGGATCAGTTGTTCTCTTCTTAGGGATAGTGATGATTCGCCTGTGAGGATCTGCAGTTAGTAAATGGAAGTGTTTTTAAGGGAACCTATACATGTACGTAGTGCCTTGGCTTGGATTGTATCTAGCCGTTTTAAAAGGGAGGGCTTTGCCGAGGCATAGATCTGGCACCCGTAATCCAATTTTGATCTGATTAGGGCTCTATAAAGCGTTACAAGTGTATCTTGATCGGCTTCCCATTTTAATCCTTTGATGATTTTGAAGATGTTTAGATCTCCATTATATTTGCGTATTAATTCGCTAATGTGGAGTTTCCTTGTGAGATGTTGATCAAAATACATACCCAGAAATTTAGCTACTTTGCTAAACATAATGGGTTCGCCTTGTAAGTACAGGGTGGATGTTTCTATCATATATCTGGCGTTAGGAGAGAATAGAACTCCAGTTGTTTTTCCTTTCGATAGTTTAAACCCCAATTTGTCAGCCCATTTACCAATGTTTGTTAGATTGGATTGTAGATCAGCGACTAGTTGTTGGCTAGATGGATTGCCTGCTTTCCGTATGCCACTGTCGTCGGCAAACTGTGATAAGTCAGTTTTTCTGAGATCGACAGCTTTTTCAAGTTCGTTGATCATGATGTTGAAGAGAGTAGGGCTTAGAACACTTCCTTGAGGGGTACCGTTATCTAATTTATGGATTTCTGAGTATTGGTACCCTATTCTGGTTCTAATATGTCTACCCTTTAGGAAATAATGAATCCATTTATGCATGTGTCCATTAATCCCATAACGGTTCAGTTTAGCGATAAGGCCATCGGTCCAAACCAGATCATAGCCTTTCTCAAGGTCTAGAAAAATTGCTATGAGATGTCGATCGCATTTTCGCTTAGTGTTGAATGCTAATTTAATGCGCGACTCGAGCCTTACTAGTTGGTTCAAGGTGGATCTTTTGTTACGAAAGCTGCTTTGGTTCTCTGAGAGAAGGTTGTTACTTTCAAGGTGATGTTTAAGTCTGTTGTTAATCATTGTCTCCATCACCTTACAAATAGTGTCAGTGAGTGAGATAGGTCTGTATGATGATAACTTAGATGGGTCTTTGCCGCTTTTTGGGATTGGAATGACAATGGCCTGTTTCAGTTTGTAGGGTATTTGTCCAGTCTTCCAAGATGTGTTTATCATGTCTAGCAGGATTTCTTCAATATTGGGAGGAATATTTTTGTAAAACTCGTATCCTAAATTATCTTCTCCTGGTGAGGTGGATTTTTTTGACTCTCATGGCTATCTTCCACTCTTCAATGGTAAAATGAGTGTTAAGAGGGGAGTGTTTGGGATCCTTGTCGTTAAATAGTAAAGGATACTTTCTACTATAGTTATATGTGCTTGGAATTGTGCTGATGGTTGGTATTGCTGCTCATCCCAGCGAAATGTTTTGCCAGCTGTTCAGCTTTATCCTCGTTGATTATCATTCCCTTTATACTGGGTATGCTGTTACCCTTGTTGCCTCTCATGGCTTTTAGTTTGCTCCAAACCTGTTTGGAGTTGCATTGCTTAGTATTAAGGGTGGAACAGTATGTTTGCCATGATGATTCCTTTGCTCTAAGGATAACAAGCTTTGCTTGTTTTACTTTAGATTTATATTCCATATAATCTGCTGATAGGCCTGTATGTCGGAAATTGTTAAGGGCTTTCTTTTTCTCTTTGATGATTTTTTTTACAATCATTGTTCCACCATGGAATGGATATTTTTGAAATGGTATTATTTCCTTTTCCTGATTTGGGGATACATTTTATGGCTGCTTCGTTTATAGCTTCTGCGATATTTTGATTGTACCGGTCAATGTCTTCGTTCTGCAATTTTGATATGGTTATATTCGTTAGGGAGGAGTTGAAAGTGTGCCAGTCAGCTTTATCTAATCTCCATCTGGGCATTTTTGAGGAGGTGGCGATTGTGTTGTTTAGATTGATGGAAATGTGTATTGGGAAGTGGTCACTACCTAACGTGGATTCTTTATCCTCTTCCCAGTTCGTCATGGATGCTAACTTGGGGGTGCAAATTGTTAGGTCTAATGCTGACAGTGAGCCGTCCTCTGGGTTGATCCGAGTTTTAGACCCGTCATTAAGAATAACCAGGTTGTTGTTATATACCCATTTTTCTCAATCATATAGCCCCTTTTCTTTAGGTAGGTTCCTCCCCACCGTTTGCTGTGTGCATTAAAATCGCCACAGTCCACATACTCATTCGCAGAGCTGGCTAAATGAGTATAATTTAGAGGTGAAACGGTATAAGGTTTTCCATTGTCATAGATGTTGAAAATTTCTATTGTTAATCGGTCATTGTGTAAGAGTACAGAGTGATACTCAAGGGATATGGGGTGGTTTGGGTCAGTTTCGGGGTATGGATATTGTTTGAAGGATGCATTTGGAAGTGAATCGCTGACAAAGATAGCCTGTCCCCTCCTTTGCTTTCGTTTTCTCTCATAACAAAATTGCTGTTTGAAAAGCCGGGGATTTTAGGTAGACATTTAGATTTGTTATGCAATAAAGTTTCTTGTATACAAATTATATCGGGTTTTTGATTTGTTTTATTTAGTTTAATCAATAATTCTGGCTTATTTATATTAAGACCCCGACTTTTCCATTGCCAGCTAATTAGTTTATTTTTCTTAGTTTTATCCATTTATACATTTGAATATAATATATTTGTTTTATAGATTGTATCCCTCATGTCTGCTGAATGAAAAAGAGTTGTTTCTCTAACAATTGTAGTAGCAATTGAAAAACAGGGATACATAGAATCTGGTTATTTTGAGAAAGGTTTGTAAAACCTGTTAATAAATCTTTAAGATAGGAGATAATTGTGGTATGAGAGAACATTTCTGGTGGTGAGATTGTTAGGTTACTTGCATTGCTTGTACCTTTGTCACTTGCATTGCTTGTTGTTTTAGTATTCGTCATGATTGTGGTTTTCTTGTTGGGTTTTGCCTACTCGGCTCGATTGATGGTCGGGAAATTTGATTTTGCTAGTTTATCATTTGCATTGCCTCTTTTGTTGGGTGTGCGTTTTACCTGCTCAACATTCATTTTTGAGGGCAGAGGGGACTGGCCTTCTGTCAGCTGTTTGGATGTTGGGGGATTGTGAATAGAGTTTTGGGGGTGATTGGCCCCGGTCTCTCCCCCCCCTCCCCCCGACGAGTACTTTGCAGGCGAGGTAGCGCTTTAGCTTTTGGGTAAGCGAGGTTTTGTTCCATCATAAGTCTGACAGTTTCCTTTTCCTTCTTAGTGTATGGGCACTCTTCAGAGTAGGGTAGGTGGGGTCCGCTACATTTTACGCATCTCGGACCCCTAAATGTGCATTTTTTTATTGTGGCTACCACCACAAATATCACATCTTTTCTTAAATTTGCACTTACTAGCATAGTGTCCCCAAGATTTGCAATTACTGCAAAATCGAGATTTATTAATGTATTCCTGGAGGGGATATGAGTAGCCATCAAAATAAACAAGCAGCGGTGGAATAGAGTTGAATTCCAACAAAATGGCCGATGACACAAGGCCACAATTGGTTCGTAGCCTAAATGCCCTGGAAATATCGGCTCCTTGTGTTATCAGCTCTCGGGCAATCTCACTGTTGCTTAGGGAGCTGTGCTTAATATTGAGTTTAACAACTCTTTTGCAGGTTGAGTTATGTTTGGTTGACTCCGATTATTTTGTTGTAGTCCTTGTTTCCTTATCCTTATTTTTGGTAGCATCTTGTTGGGGATTGTTTGGGGGATTCTGTTTTAGCGCGCTGTGCCTCGTTATTTTTATTCTGATTGAACCGATGTTTTCCATTTCCATGTACTTGGCCACCTGCTTAAGGGTGTTACATCTGATTATAATGTAGTTGGTTTTTGGCCTGATGATTTGAATGGCTGCTAAGTTAATTTTCGTGAGGGCTGATGGAATGCTTCTAGTACTGAGGTTGACGGTTTTTGAGTTTCCGCAGGTGAGAAAGAGTGTGTGTTCTTTGCTATGGTAAGAATTCTTGTTCTGTGGTTTTTCTTGAGTAGCAAGGTTTGACTGTTCCGTCTTTTTATGTTTTCCTTCTTTCGTTGGGTTAGGGGCTTGAGGTTTAGGTGTTTGAAGTTCCGGTGTGGATACATGCTTCGATTTGTTTGTATTCTTGGTGTCTTCAATCTTCGTCTTTTTGGCTTCAGATATTCCGCTTGCAGGGGTTTTTCCTTTTCCTTGATCTATTTCCTGTTTCGGTGATCTTTCCCTTCTGATAGGTGATAGAGCATGATAATAAAAACTGATTTCTTCTTCTTCCATTTCAAATATTCTTTCAAATAATCCTTCTATTTCCGGGTCTGCTCCTTTAGAGGCTGCGGAAGGTTGGCTTGAGTGGATTATTTTCGGTAGAGGGTATGTTTTAGATCTTGGGTCGTTGTTGGCCTTGGTTTTTGTCTTGCAGATGTTGCTTGGTTTAATAGAGTTTTTTGTTTGCGGCTTTGGTGACTTTGGTGGTATGGGAGATATTTGATTTTTCTCCTTTTTGCCGTGATTTGTCTTAGTGCTGTTGGGACTTTGATCGTCTCTATCAGCAATAACATGTTGATTTCGGGGAAGCGGTGAATGAGAGGGTGTGGGTGACGTAGGTAATGGAGATAAGCATTGGGGCAGATAAGAGATTGGGGGTAGGGTTAGATGCAATGAAGGGTTTGAGTTGGGCGTTGAGAGACGGTCAGTATGTTCGATTGAGTGGGAAGGTGGGGATGGTACGATCTGGTTGTCAGTTACGCCTGGAAGTGTTATATCCTCTCCCATTGTAACTGGTATCTCAGCGTCTGGCATGAGAGGAGTGGAAAGCTCTGGTTTAATTTCCTCAAGGGTTGCCATTGAATTGTAATTAAAAACAACCTGAAGTGGCTTTTTCCTATTGGGTGATAAATTTAGAGTTTCTAGGCCACTTAATTTCGGTGTGTTTATTTGGTCTGCAAAGTTTGCCGATGCACTTGAGTTGTTGGTTCTTAGAGTGCTTTGCATTGTGAAGGGCATTTGCGGAGTTTTGATGACACCTTCTGGTTCCAATAGTTTCTTACGCCAGGATTGGAAAGTGAGAAATCATCACATGGTATGTTTGTGATCACATTCAGAGGGCGTTGAACGGTCACGCATGAGGTAGGACTAGATGACAAATGCCTCATTATGGTATGAAGGTTGAGGGGACTGTTGGATTTAGAATCCAATAGGGGCCTGTTACCACTGTCATTACTTGTTAGGTATGCATTTGAAGTAGGACTAGATGATAATTGCTCCACTACAGTACGGAGGTTGAGGGGACTGTTGGGTTTGGAGTCCGAAAGGGGTCTGCCACCATTGTCATTGTTTGTTAGATTTGTTAGGTTTGTATTTGGGAGAGTTGTGGCATTAGGGTCATCAAGCGAGTTGTTCATTGAGTTATTGAGTTTGTTTGCTAAGTTGAGTAGGTTGTTTACTTTCCTGACATTATGTCTTATGGTGTTCAATTTGACCTGTGACCTGGTTACTCTTGACTTTTTGAAAAAAAGGCGCCAAAACCTGAATAGTGAAAAGTGGGTCAGAATTTTCAAATTATTTTACTACTACGTTTCTACCTTTAAGAGTAGGGAAGAAGAGTATTGTATCAAGTGCTTGTAATAATTAATTGAGGGTGAGATAGTAATTGTTAATGAATAGCTGGGAGACAAAGAAAGAAAAAATGTGTGTTCAAACAGCACAAATAAGAACCCGTACGTTTAAATGCCAAACTGGAATAAATTTTACCTTTTGATTTCCCTCCCTAAACGAAATTTTGTCTTGGTGGGTGAAAGCGTAAATTGGATTCTTGCTGGGCGGGCTGCAGGTCTACGTCTGCAGGACGAAACCGCTTGGCGGGCTGCTAGGTGGGCTGCTAATCCTCGTCTGCAGGTCGAACTGCTTGGCGGGCTGCAGTCAGTAAGGTTGGCTGTTCCAGATGTTGTTTCAGTTATTTGGTGGTTTATGGTTGATATGCTTTGACCGATCCAACGTACAACTTCTATTCTTGTGGATCTGGACACTTCTTACTAGTGACAAGACCGAAAAGGCGTGTGCTCCGTTCTGTGTCAATCGACTGAATGAATAATGATGGTCAGACTACTAACTAACTAACTTTGAATTAAGGTCGCATTCGTCCTTTCGGAATGCGCGATCAGTTAATGTCCTCATGGCGGACTTCTAAATGATCCTGGGGGAAGGAAAGCGTGCCACATCCCCCAGGCTTTAATGCCCTCAAAGAGGGCTGTTAAATATGCCCAAGATGTTTCTTTATTCTAGCTGGTGACGACTGAGTAATGTTGCAGCCATTTCACCAGCTAGGGGCAGTTTGGTCAGACTGAAGACCGCCAAGATTTATATGGCGCAAACGCGGACGCGATAGAAAACATCCCTACGATCTTTCGGGGGTAGGAACGCTATAGCTCATCTCATGGTCAGGGATAGAGAGAAGTCAAAGAGCATGTATAGTGATAAAAATTTAAAACAAACAACCAACAATCCTTTTTTTTCATAACATTTTTACTCAACCAACAAACAATCAACACATAATATAATAATTCATACAATATCAAATAACCAATTTTTGACAAGGTTGACAACATTGTGAAGTCAAGTTTGACTTCCACTGAAGGAGGTCATTTGGCCTCCGATGCACACTTCGTTTCATAGCAAAATACAAGATATACACACAATGGTCACAAAACCATCGATCTGCTTTTTCATCGTTTATAGAAGAGTCATGATCAAAATAAGTCACTAAATGTTCTAAGGGATATAAAAGACTGCGTTGATGAAGAACATACACACAATATTGGCCACACACCCTGGAATCTGTGCCTTGTAATTTCACATTATTCAAGTGAGTCGTCTGGGCATTTCTTCTCATAAAGTCGATGATGTCGTCTTCCAAAGGAGGTAACCCATTCGAATTAAAATGCTCCACACTGGCATTGTGGGAAAAGTAGACGGCTACCCAGTGGGTTCCTGCGAGATGACTGTCATCCGCGTTGATGACATAAACTTTATGGTCTTTAGGTTTGCGATGAGGAAGTTCATCTTTAGCGCCCACGACAGGATTACAAGAAGCGGTGTACGAACTGTTTTTTAAAATGTAACAAAGTTCCCAGGTATCCATTTTTTTTTTATTTTTTATTTTTTATTTTTTTTCTTGCTTCACAGGTAATAGTAAGTTCTCAATTCAATCCTGGCTTTTTGCTTTTAAATCTCTGCTTAGTAATTGTCTCTTCGCTTCGTCTCCGTACTCTGGGCCAGGAGAGATTCGATGCCATGGATCTCTGGAGCAGTCAATGGAGGGGAGGAATGATCACGCAAGACTTTATACCGCTGGTGCAACACTGCCTCTTCCGAGATGAGACCCAAAGCGTCATCCAGATACTCGTCCACTTTTTCTTCTTGACTCATCAGCAGACATTTGTAGTGTTGAATTTGACTGCGATGATCGTTTTGATATCAATAACAATCTTTCTTGGTCAACCCTGTAATTGTTTCTGCAAGGTGTTTGGCAAAACAGGAGACGAAGTGTTGTTCTTGTTCTGACTATCTGGACACTACCATCAACTATTCATCTTTGTCTTTTTTGCTGGGTGTTTCTGCTTCCACGATATCCTCCCATTCCGTATCCAAAGAGTCCCCACCATTCAAACAAAGAAAAGAGTCTTCCATAGCTTCTAATAGTCTAGAAAGACTTCTCTCAAACTGTTGATTTCTAGAGTTTTCTCGAATTCGGCATACAAGATGATCGATTAGAGCTTCTGCAAAGTGCAGTTGCACACTCAGTTGACCGGATTTTATAGGGTTAAATGTCCTTATCGCTGCCTTGGTCTGGAGTGAAATCAAAGGCCCACAAAGCGTAACTTCCTGCAGAATCGTCGTACGAAATGCCGTGGCTGCTGTTGGTCCCTAATTGGCCCGTGGCTTCGTACAGAGACAAGTATGATCTCAAGTAATTCTTCTCGGTAAACTTAGGCTCGAAGGGTCTGGTACACAAGGTTTTGCCATCGCGACTGACTTCGATATTGGACACTCTGTAGTGCTTAAACTGGAAAGGATTGGCAGTGATGGCTCCGTTGAGGGTTTCGGTACCAATGATTAAACGTTTGGGTAACTGTCCTTGGAACAAATGATCTTCGATCTTGGATCGGAATCCAGCAGCAATGGTGAAGGTTTTCACTTCAACGAGTCGTATCGGACACTTGGCTGACGTTCTGCTCAGAGTGTGACTGATGTCGTTTGCCAATTTAGGCAACACTTACACGCGTCGCACGTAAAGTCTGGCTTCTTCGATGATGGTTTTGTATTCGTTGGCATTGGCCATCAAATGGAAAACGATACTACTGCGATTCAGTCTCAGGTGGATATTCACTCCGTTCAGCAAATATTTTTCTTGCAAACACATATCCAAATGCACACGATCCATAAGTTCTAAACTACGTCCTTGCAGGATTTCTTTCGACGGTCGTTAAAACCCACATTGTAAGAATCATAAGCTGCTATCACGGCTGTGTCGTTAAACCTGTCCTCGCCCGCTGTTTCAGGTTTCCATACGACGCAAGCATCCAGATGAGTGTTCTTGGCCTCTTTTCCGTACGTCAAGAGATTTTCAAGGTACGCTCGGTAAGGATAAGTATCCATGCCGCTGCTGACTAGTTTGTTATTCAAGTACAATTCTACTATTCTGAAGAAGGAATTCATGAAATTGTTGACGGGAGCTACTCTAGCTTCGGCTCCCGGAGCGGCGGTGTCGTCCGTTTTTGATCACTTTGACTATCAGGTACAAGTAACTGCTATTCAGATTGATGTAATCTTTGGGCTTTCCTTTGATTTCAAAATCGATTGGGTCTAACGTTGTCAAAGAGGAGATGGGACGCAATTGTACCCATTGGGATTCTCGCATCGTCATCATAGTGGGTGGCATGGCAAACAGATCCAGTTCCGACTTCGAACATTCGCAAGACTCTCGGTGCATCATTTTTTCTCTCTGTGATTTAATAATCAAAAATGTCGAATTCTCAGACGGATCTTCTTTTCTTGGTTTTTCTAGCTCTGTGAGTGTGTGAAGTTCTCTGGAGGGGTGTCTTTGTCGTCTATTTCTGCCTTGTCCTTGCTGTGGTGTGAGGCGAAGAAGGAATGCCAGGGCATTTATAAGAGTTTCTCGTCGGCCCAAAATGTCTTTGCCAGTTTGAAGCAAGACAGTTTTGCCTGCTCTCAAGAAAGCTACTTTGAGATTTTGTTTGTCGATGACGACATTTTAAAGAAATTACTTGCCTTGCGTCAACGCTGCATCTACCAAGGCGTGCAATCCTCGCGTCACCCTCGGTTTCAAAACGGGGCCACCGAACGAAACGCAGATTTCAACATTTCTACTAAACCATGTCCTCGCACTCAAGTGACTCCTCGGTACACAGGATACATGACTTACAAGTCGTTAGAAAATCGTTTTCGAAAATGGAGTTTTACTGTGACTTTCCCTTTGAAGAATGCAATAATTTGTTCCAGATCTCCTTTGATACCAACGTTGACACTTTCGAAATACGACTTACTGACGGGTAAAGAGCAAGAATGTACAAATTCGCGGTGAACATGATTGCTTTTTCCATTTTCTTCGTCATTGGTCGTGGCAGAATCCGCTTTGAAAGGAATGACTCGCAGTAACGGTGGGGATGTCTTTCCCACCACGTTGTACTCCACCACATCAGAGTACACAAAGATCAAATTTATTCCTTGATTCAGTTCTAGAGGGTAAAGAAAAAATATCGCAAAGTTCAAGTTGTTGGTGATGGGTGGTATGAGTGGATCTTTGATCATCTTGATGTCTCCACCCCAAATGTCAAACAATTCAGGACAAAATGTAATGGACAACGTTTTGGCATCCCGAAAATTTCCTTAGCTGGCGACGAGCCACTTTATGGTACTCGAGCGTGACACATCGTTTCGTCTTATCCAAGGTTTTGCAAAACAGCGCATTGAATTTGGAAGCAACCGTGTCCACTAGATGTTGACCGCTAAAATAATAGCCTGCAGAAATTTTCAACATATAGATGTACCGTGGAGTATCAGGGGATACTAGTCGTTTCAAAGAGACATCTACAGTTTCGTTTTCATTCAAGTATTGTTGCACTTGGTCGTTCAGAACTTCGACCTCAAAAGTGTTTTGAATTTCAGTGATGTTTTTGATTTGCGTAGGTGAATCATTTTGACCAAAGCCACTTCCCATACGCTTCGTGATCCAAATGGATGGCCTGAGGTAATTTGGCCGTGAAACAGCACAAAGTATTGTGGTGAATACATGCATGGAACTGTCACTGGGTAAAGTTAAGTAAAACTGGTTATTCATGATTCTAGATTTCTGCTGCCAGACGGGTCACTAGAGCTCAGAGGAGTGTCTAAAAGAGGATTGTTGATGTTGGGACTGTTGGGAGGGTGACTGCCGTTGGTCGCATGACTCCCGTTGTTACCGTTAGAGCATTTCAGGGAAGGATTGAGGAGAAGCTAACCGTTGCAACTGCTCAGTAAAATGGTCCACAATTGTTTGTCTCTTTGTTGCAAACTCAAATTGGCAATGGCAACACCGATGAAACAACACACCACGAAAATTTGGCAGAAAAGGACTGTGCGTTGTAGGCACACGTTCCTCACACCATAGCAATAAGGGTTACTTTTGTAGATCTTGCAGAGAATAAATGGGTGAAGGAGTGGTCACTGTGGTGGTAGAGGCTGTGTTGAAACGCATGACGGTCCCTTCTTTTTATCGCCGATGACTTGCCAAACGTCGATCCAAGAGTCAAAACTTGGCGGATATCCTTTCCAATGTACTTTGACTTCTCTGACACGACGTTTTCCCACTTTTCGGGTTCTTTGATCGAGAATGCTTTCGATGTCGTACACTTCGTCTTCTTTTTTGGTCACACGTTGTAACTCGGACAAAAAATATTCCTTTTAACACTTCCCCGTTCATGTCTTCCAATTTATAGACAACAGGATGACGGCCACGCACTCGTCCAGTGACACGAAACAATTCGGTGGCAATTGCCCGTCGTCAACACTCCACTTTTCTTGGAAACAGACACAGCCGCGGACGTATCAAACAGTCGATCAAAGACGGACACTTCGTTGTCGGGAGTAACTTCTTGGGGGAGGGGACACTTCCGATGCTCCGAGTTTAAGATTGTTTGTACGCTTGGACTTTAGAGTGTGTTGATGCGTAAAATATTTCCAAATGCGTTTCTTTCAAGGTGCGTTGAAAACATTCCACGATGCTGGCTTTGGTTTCTGGATTCGCAGTTTTTATTTTGTTGCAAAGCTTGGTTCAGAAATTCGGTTCCTTTGTCGGTTTGCATCGAGGAGGATGATGACTGCTTTGTTTCAACATCAGATTTAGCCCTCGCGCTAACTCAGTACTCGACTTAGAAGTCAATTGCACGACCCAGGCAAATTTGGAAAAGACGTGGATGACATAAAATAAATATTTGTAGCCACGACTGCAGGTGGCCAAATGAGAGACATCAGCTAAATCTGCTTGCCATTGATGATAGATACCCCCACTCGGGTGCGATTTCTGGAAACTTTTCGTCCAATGGGTTTGTGTAAGGTGTACGTGGCTTGTTCTTGTAACCATCGTTGCACTTGAGGTAAACGGACACTTTTGTGCCTGGTTTTGGCAGCACGAAACAATTTCGGAACTCCTCCGTAACCCGCAGGATGTAATTGGTCGTAGCAAGTGCTGGCTAACAAATTTTCCATCAGGACTGTCTCTCTTTAATAAGTCACTCACACTTTACTTATGCTACTCTGGATGGGATGAGGTGGTGGTATGGAAACGGCTTTTCGTCTCCGACGTGCCACTGGAGTAAAAAGAAGTCGAGGGTAGTGGTGGTGGTGGTGGTAATTGGATGGCTTTTGTCTTGCTTTCCTTTTGCACTTCTGGTTTTCCCTTCTTTCTTTCTGACTTTTTTCAGAGGAGGAGTGGACATCATCTTTTTAACCCAGGCTTTGACTTCTTCTCGTTGGGGTTTGGGGGAAGGGGTCAACAAGGACGCTGCAATCATACTAGGGATGGGAGCCGCTGACGGTGTTTGAAAGACTTCTCTTGCCTCTTCTTCCTCAGGCATCCGTGGTCCTGCGTCTGTCTTGGTCACTTGGGTGGTGGTGGTGGTGATGGACTTTTCATCAGGGTCTTAAAATCTTTCAGAGTCGATCGAGCTGTTTTGTCTAAACCTTTCTGGTGAGAGAGTTGAAGTCGTTACAACACTTGTCCGTACGTTGCGAGTTTTCCGTTTCTGACAAATTACATCGATTCATCAATGATTAAAGTTCATGTTGTAACTGGGACATCTCGGTCAAATGAGGATTGGGAGGTAAATGCGGGGTCCGTTGTTCTTGCCAACGATGGAATTCCATACATCGTTTGTTATGCACTAAAGTCACTTTTCTTCCTTCCATCAGATTCCAAAGGTCATATCTGAGATATTTTCAACCCAGAGGCTTCTTTTTTCTTCTGGATCCTTATTATCTTTGACCTATCCCTTGCGAAGCCTCTCCTGTCCTGAATCCTGTAATCGCTGTTCCCAATACTCTTTTCACTAAGGGTGCAAACAACAGGTGCACAAATACTCCTCGTTGTACCAATATATTTTTTTTTTTTGAAGCATACGTATTTTCTTTTGGATCATTTGGCGAAGAACATGTAGATGCGTGGCCAAGAATTCTATCTGATGTTGAGACAAAGGTATCGTTCCTTTCAAGATATTCAGGCAACATTCGCACAAGGTATCGACGACGTCTTTGAAGACGGTTTGAATGAGTTGTTTTCATATGGTTGGAGGGGCTTTGGACAGAACGGACAACACGTCCCAATGTTTGGCTGCACGAGGAGGCAGCCTATTCCTTTTCTTTCTTTTGGGGATAGAAGAGGGATGGTTTGTGGTAGGTGACATCTTTGTTTGTTCCGGAGCACACACAAAATATACACTAACGCCGATAACTTGGCACACGCCTTTTTATCTTTTTCTGGAATTAGGTAGGAGGGTGTGTGTACTTTTTTTCCTATATCGCCAAACAATCCTCTCCTCTGGTTGCTCATCTTTTTCTTTGGATGATGGTGTCATTTCTAGGGTAGACGTCGATGCTTGGCTAAGCGTTTCTTCGGATGTGGGGTCAAACGACGAGACTGTCCTTTTCTTTTTCTTTTTCTTTTTGGACATAAGAACGACGATGGCGGTGTGTGCACTTCTGGTGGGTGACATCTTTTTGCGTTCAGGAGCACAAAAACACTGACACACATCGTTATCCCCAGGTCTTTTTTATAGGGATGGAATGCGTCGCCACTGATTGTCGGTCCTTCTTATAATCTTCATGGCAGGCAACACTCGACGTTGAGGGGTTCGCAACGGACTAAATCGGGTCCGTTCTTGCTTGGATAAGTCCAGTAAACTCTGTAACATGCCCGATCTCTCTTGAACTTTGATTTTGTGGGCAGGTACTTTGTTAGCAGCAGCCTCAGCGACTAAAGAGGATGAGGGTGTCACCGCTGGAAGAGAAATTCTTGGAAACACGGGTTTCTATTTTTTCATCAAATTAGGAAAGACGCGTTTTAAATTGGGTTTCGCTGGCATCGCTAGCAACGGAGAAGTGGAGGAACCTAAGGCTACTGGAAACGCGATCACAGTTGCCGCAGATTGTGGTTTGGGGATGTAAGTTTGCGTCCTGGCTGCAGTGCCTCTCTTGCGGGTAGAAGTTGATTTCTGGGGTCTTTTCTTGGGACGTTTCTTTTTCTGGGGACTTTTCTTTTCTCGGGCTGCGACCTGGTCTTGACACCACTGCTCTTTTTCTTCTGGGAACGTTTAGGTCGGCGAGTGGCTTTTTTCTTGGAGATGACGTTAGGGGCATTGGGATCCCATTTTGATAGGGAGCGAGTGATGACACCTCCTAGAGAACCGCTATCTCCAGGTTTCAAAATAATTTGCTCTTTGGTTTGAGTATCGATGCCGGATCTGACAGGTGCGTCAAGGCTACTTTGTTTCTCTCAAAAAGCGTTTGGTTTGATGTGGGATGTGAATGATGCCATGAAGTAATTGATGTGCTGTCACCGTAAACCATCGTAAGACTTCTCTGAAACTAGCTTCTAAGACACAAGCACGATTTTTGGAATTTATTTTGCGACAGAAACAGTGCAAGGCACGAATCAATTTGACGGGAAGATACGACTGAAGGAACGTCAAGTTGTCGATGTGTGAGACAGACCAAAAGTGTCCAAGGTTTTTATAGATATTTATAAGTCGAAGGGGACGTATACAAAACAGGCACCAGTGGTGAAACAGATTGGTACGAACTCGTAAATAATCGAGGGTATTGGGTTTTAAACCCACGAATAAATAAGCGTGAGGGTTTTGAGTGACATCGTCGTACGCATGAGTCGGCCAAGGTGTTCCTAACTGTTTTGCTAACACTTGCAGTTTCGATTTATTTCTAGGACTTTTAAACTAGACCACGTAATTAGCATTGGGACTGATGGTGCGATTGGCTTTACTCTGTTGAAACAAATTTTGGGTGATGTAAATGACACTGGCATTACGATGATGCCCACAGTTTAATTTCTTCTTCGTCTTTTCCTAACATGTCGAAGATGATGACTGGGGTCAGACACGATTCCATCGTCTTCGCCAGGAATGCCTTCCACAAACAAAATGGAATCGCCTTGACTTTGTTGCAGGAGGCTGTACGCCGATTGCCACTCTTTGTAACGCCACACGATACGTTGAGGAGGACGATGGATCAAATCATTTTTATGTTCCATCAAACGTTTGACAAATTCGGTTTTGCATGAACGGCTCGGTAGTGCAATTAACATGCTAAAGGGATGATGAAGATATAAGACCTCCCAACTTGCACAATCTAACCTTTCGTCGATGACTTTGAAAGTGGAGGAAGAGGGGGCAGAGACAGCAGAGGCAGCCATAGTGCAGGGAATGTCACTTTTAAAACGAGCACAGACAAGACAAGGGTTTTTATACTTTTTCAGGACACGTTTATTTCAATAAAAGATTTTTATTTAACACGAACGACAAAAATACATAAAAGCCAAATGGTTAAGTACATCGATAAAATACACATCAAAACAATCAAAGTGGAATAAAACAAGTCACTTTACAACATTTGTGGTGACGAAGGTGTGGTGTCCAAGGGACACTGGGTAATGTTCTTAGAGTCTCTTGTTACGTATATGTAATTTAATTACTTGTGTGTTAGTTTTAATTTTTTTTATTTTAATTTTGTTTCATTACATTTTATTGTAATGATAATTTTTATTGGATTTGAATCTCTTTTCGAAAAATTTACTTGATCCTGATTAGAATGTAACGGTTACTTAAGCACTACTTTTAGCTCACCTTGGTTCATAGATTTTGTAAACATCGAATGAAAACGATTGGCTATTACCAAGGTCATATTCGGCCCACGTGTTAGCTAAATTGTAAACAGCCTTTCATTTTTTATTTCCAGCGTGAGAATTTTATTTTTAGACAGGGCTATTTTTGCCTACGTGATAAATGGCATTTTTTTTACTGCGCTGTTCAAATTAGTGGTCACGTAACCCGTCACGTGAGCCACCATGATCTAAACTCGTGTGTTAAGACAGACGGTTTTTAGTAGATCTATTCAGTCGTATTCCTACACCTCAGAGCTCAAGGTGGTTTTTCTATAGTTGATGCCACTTTGATCTGAAGTTCATCTATTTTTTGGAATTTAATAATTTATTCTCTAGAAAACTACACAAGTGCTCTTTTTTATAAAAGTTCTGGGAGAAAGATATTCAGTGGAAATTTATTCTGGAATTCTAAACGGGAACATTATAAATTGTGATTCAACGAGGAATTGTTGCCATCAGTACAATGACCTCATTTGACGTCAACTCCTTCCATACTGGGATTTCATCGAGATTCGAACCTGGATTCAATTAGAACTGTGTAGTGATAGTACTTATATTTTTCAATTCTACGATTAATTTTTGGATTATATTCGCAAACCGTAAGTCCTATTTTCTATTTTTACATTGTTTTCTAGGGAAATAAATTATTTTGTCAAAACTTACAAAGCTTATTGGCTTCACTCTTTTCTTTTGTTACTTTTGTACGAGCCTACATGTAACACTCTACACTTGTCAGTCACACAGTGGCCCTCCCGGAATGGCCTTTTGGAAGTGCCCATGTCTATGACAGTCCTATCCTGAATGGGGTGGTTTTCCTCGGTGTCGGGTTCTTCTGGCACTGTGAGTAACACAGTTTTAAAAGTTACTTTTTTCACTGAATGTTTGAAGTCATGATTACAAATCTTGGGCATAGTTTGCCGCTTATTTTGCCCAAGCCTCGAAACCAGTCACGTACATCTTGCCAGTGAGGGTGTAAGTCACAAACTACACACACATCTTAGTAAACATCTTCATTGCCTAAAAGTTGACGAATCTTTTTCTTCCTGTAGAGGAAGAGAGGTATCGAGATGAAAACGCAAGGCTTTTAGCAGAATTAGTCTCTCGTGTACATTTACAGATACCACCCTCAAGTTTTTGGTGCTAGGTACGGTTCGTAAAGAGCCTACAAGGAATCGACTGGTCAACGAAATCCCAGAAAGGATGTCACTAAGACACACGCCACACGTCAATCCCAGTTCAGTTGACACAATGCTTGTAAAAACTGTTGGTAATCCTCAACAGCCTGAATAGTGACATTTACTTCCTTCCACGGAATCTGTTGTATCACTAATGATAAAGGTCGTGACATGGTAGCAAGTTTTTATACCCTTTTCTGTTGAAGGTAGTAAATGTACTTTTTGAACAAAAGCGGGTTTTATTTCAATACCGTACGAAACTTGTTTAGTCACTGACATACCACACGTCGCACAGAAGTTTCCTCTTGAACCAAGATTTGTTCTTGTAAAAGAGTTTGGTTATCCTCTAACTCTTCCGTAGGAATTCGGTGCACTACGGTCACCTTGTAAGTAGAATGAGTGGCATCCAAAACTTTATGAATCTCACGTGATTCATCAGTGTTTGACCATTGTAACACTTTGAAATGAATTAATTCTCTGATACCATTCAGGTAGCAGTGGTTCCAACATCGGTGACGTAAAGGATGTAACTGTTTTTTTAGTTTGACTGGTATTTTGACGAATTCTTGGTAAATGCGTTCTCACATCTCAACAGGCAAACCACGAATGTTCTCTTGTAAAGTATTTATCAAGAGATTGCTGCAGTCGTCCCACTAAAGGTAGGTAGTGACAGTGCTGAGACCATCGAGCATGTTCCAGGTAACCAGAGCCTTTCTGCTCCCACTCGTGAGGTGACACACCGCAACTGCTAAGCAATCATTAAAGCAAATCATTTGTTGTGTAAAGGAATAGTATAGGTCCTTCATTCTGTTATTGAGCGAAAGTGTACTCTCTCTCTCTCTCTCTCTCTCTCTCTCTCATTGGAGCTTGACATATAAAGCGATCCTAACTGTTTTAGCAAAAATATGTTGGACATTCTTTAACTCCAGTACCTCAGTTTACACCACATTGTTGCATGCATGGTCAATACATTGATATTTTTTGCGTGCATTCATATGTCATTGTAACACCCAATAAGATGTGATTGTGATGGAGTTAATAAGCGTGAAACATAAAAATGGTTAATTTGATTTAAATATATATTTCATTTAATATCACACGCGCGTCATCTCTGGTACTTTTCTAAAGTATCCATTCAATTCTTGTTATCAATATTTTTAGGCTTGTCATTGATGCAGAACGGGCCTCTACCATGTTTCCTAACAGAAGAAGAATTGGAAACGCTCCTGTCCCAAAACTTAACACCAGTTCAGGCACAATTTAGAGATGGCTTAAATCGGCTTGGCTTTGTTGATGTAAGCATAAATGTGTATTTAAACTTTCCCAAACCTGCCGCTGTAACCCGGACCTATAAAACTCTTGTAACCTGTTATCATTATACGCTTAAAATCCTGGCAGTGATTTTGGGACTACAATATATAATGTAGCTTGTTTATTAAATAAGGATTATAACCATTGTTAAATTATTTTAAGAGCATAAGTTCATCATGTATTAGATTATGTGAATATCAGCTAATCTCATCCAGCTTTATAAAGTTGGTACCCCTCATAGTTTCCAATTCTTGAGTGGTAAACTGAAGATGCGCATAACTGGCTAAGAATGAAACTGATATTAAAGTCTTATGTGCAAATAAAAGTTATGCTACAGAGTCCATTTTCTTATTTCAACCTTGCCAATTGAACAGTTTGGGTCAATTACAACCTTTTATGTATTGAAACGTTACTTTTCAGTTAATGCGTCGAAAGCCGTGTATTAAGTATCTCTTCAGGCCTTCTGCAAGGTCAGCTCTGACAGAGAAAATTGATCCATATCTCAAAACCACAATTCTCAGATATCGGCTCTAACAGAAGATTAAAGGAAGATGGTACATATCAAAAATTCCTAGCGTACCTTAAAGAAGTTTCAGGTAAATATATAACATCTGTATAGATAACACGAAAGAGGTAGTTCTGAACATTTTGAGAGACGTTGGATGGAAAATGTTTATATCGCCTCTAAAGAGATGTGGAACTTTTCTTCTTTTACATTTACATTTCTGTGATATATTGTAAACAAATATGTTCAGTCCCTTGTTTGTGGGAGCTAGCGCAATGGCCACATAACAAAGTTAGTATTTCAAAGAAGATCTTGAACGATAGGTTTGCATAAACAACACACAAAAAAAAAAAAAAACCAAAAAGAAAAGAAGAAAAACCAGTGCGTTGATCTTCAATGTCATTGCAAGATGTAATTATTTTTGCAAACATATATATATCCTTTCCTATGTTAATATGTTAGTACCGGTTATATTTCATTGTGTAGTATAAAAAACGTGACATTTCAGAAAGCGTTGAAGTCACGAGTTCAAATATATTGCTTTTTGTTTCGCATTAATATATTCGATATTAACACATGAAAAGAAACTTATATTTAATTAAATAACAAACTTGCTGTTATGTTTATTATATAAAACTTACTCCTGAATCGAATGTTAGAAGAACCACTCTTCAGCACACAACCACCATCCCCTATTTTTGTATACACTGCACTGTGAACAGTTTTCTATATCAGCAACCGGCTATTCGTGCATTAGCAAATTTAAAACGTGGATTCCACTAGAATTCACTCAAAATAGTCTATACCTTTGGCCTTGTAATAAAACTATTATGACTATTTGGTATTCATTTCACTATACTGCAAATCATTTTAAAAAAAATTCATTTCGTATTCTAGGGAAATAAATTAGTTCTTGAATTTTACAAAACTTGTTGTTTTTCGCATTTTTCTGTTACTTGGTTTAAAACCATAGATTTGAATATATATATATATATATAT
>JAECUM010030855.1:0-29346 GCA_016617855.1 Megalonaias nervosa | reverse complement strand
CTATATGTTATGAAAGTTTCTTTTCTCCTTTCACATTCATTCATGCGCTATGTGTTATGAAAATTTCTTTTTTTCTATCGTTTTCTGTCATAAACAATTTGTTATGCAAGTTTCTTTTCTCCCTCACGTTCATTCATGCACAATGTGTTATGAAAGTTTATATTCCAGTGATATAGCAATTGATCGCTAAGATGAGACTACAGGAGTTATGAGCACACGTCCCTAAAGATCTATAAGTCCATGAATGTGAAACGAATGACTGATACCAGTAAGATATATGATTTTTCAAGGAAAGGCAGTGATTCCACTGATGATGAAACATATCTTGTGTCGCTACATGCAGCTGATCGCCAAGGACCTCTACATAGGTATTCGTGAAGATATGAGAGAGAGAGAGAGAGAGAGAGAGAGAGAGAGAGAGAGAGAGAGAGAGAGATTTGGTGTGTGTGTGTGTGTGTGATTTGGATTTTTAACATAGCTTTAACAATTTTTCAGTCATATCGCTACGACGTCTGCATTGTGGCAGTTGATAGTGATGTCTAGCACTGAGGCATCATGCCGCAGACATGTAGCATGATGTCTCAACCAGTCACATTATCCTGACACTAATCCGACCGGTCCTAACACTAACCTCTTAATGCTGAGCGCCAAGTCTTTGGTATGACTCAGCCGGGGTTCGAACCCACGACCTCCCGCATCTGAGGCGGGCACTTTAACCACTAGGACACTGGAGCGGAGAGAGAGAGAGAGTTATGATGGATATAAGAACCTCGTTTTCTTCCCTTTAAAAGTAGACCTTAATCGGGCAAACATTTAAGCCTTGAGTAGTATCGATAAGGCAGACAGATGTCCAGATACTTCGAGAAAAGGAAGCCAGTCCGTCAAAAGGCTACTAACAGCTGTAATGGGGATCGAATTTCAAAAAGCAGTTGTTTAATTGTTGAAACAATCGCACAATAAATTGATCTAAGTAAACTCAGATTGTTACCTTGGGCCATATACTAAGCTAGAAATAGGAAAATGAAGAGGACAGCTTTTGGTAATGATATGTGAACTTCCATTTGTCCGTACGTAATGCGTATTGTATACAAAAATGAAATCTAAGCATCACCCTCGAAAGATAACAAGCGGCTAAGTCTTTTAAGTCATTTAAGTCATTTAAATCATTTGTAGATGACAAAGAACTTACCTAGATACTGACATGTGTTGTCATTTTTGTTTCCTTCTCTATCAACGCCCTTGAATGGGTCAGTTATCAGCAAAACCTGATTAGTAGTAATGAGTAAAGCAATTAATCGCAGATGTTTAAACACTACAAATGAAAGAACATGCCCAAAGGAAGTACGGGAATCTCTGGGTTTCATGATACTAAAAATGGAAGGATGGCATTGAAGTTGAGGATTGAATTTCAAAGACTGTGGTTCGCTAAATGAGGAGCCACACACACAGTAACGCAAGTACAGGCAGCTAATTTGCCAAGGGTCACCTTCAAAGAGATGAATATAAATGTATCGAGGTGTATTAGTTAAATTACTTCCTCTTGAACAAGCCTTTTGCATCGAAAACAATATGGCATTAGGTGCAAACATCTAAAAATAATATAATAAAAGTTACATTGGTCCCCAGACAGTTAGAAAAGGGAAAACTAACCAATGTACAAAAGACTATGCAGAACGGTTGTGACTAATGACTAATATCTGCTTACAGTTGAGGCATATAATTTAAAGGTTGCAAACACCTAATGCTAGTATACAGGAACTTTGGCGTATTCATTTCTACCTAACTGTCTGCTATAAACAAAGCAAAAAAGACTTAAAGTGCCATACCAGTGTAGATAAAGTTAATAAAATTCAATATCATTTTAACAGAAAATAAGATCTGGAAGGGGTATAAAAAATCTGATGTAAAAATTTGCCATAGTAACTGAGAAATACGCTCAGGTGTGTTATCAAAAATAATACACATAGGACCGTTTATCGCTCGGTAATTTCCGGAGTGTGTAGATCGCCTGACGTCATATTTTGAAAACACACCTTACTTCCGTTTCTATCAAAACATAAACAAAGCACATGTTCCATTCCATATTAGTTTGAAAAGTTTAATCACAATCATGCCAAGAGGAGATCGTGTAGGTACAAGCAAGGATAGCGGGGTCAGGTGTGTTGCAACAAACTGGGGGAATACAAATGCTGATTGGTTTTCCATGCATTCCTGCCTGAAAGACCAAGCACTTCGTCGTAGATGGACAGATTTTGTAAAAATCAAAAGAGCAAACTGGTTTGGTCCGACTGAGTTTTCTGCCCTCTGCTCTTTTCATTTCACACCAGAATGCTTCCCATTTAGGTATAGATTTGAAGTTGAGCATATGGGTAGGGCACCAATGAAACTCAAACCCAATGACGATGCTGTCCCTTCTATCCACTGTGTGAAGGAAACTGACAACCAAGCCAAGGTAACTGCAAATGTATCAGAACCTTCGACATCAAAGCATCAGCTGTGTAGGCCTGAAATGTTGTCACCATCAGAGGAAGTAACCTGTCAAGTGTCACCTCCAAAGAAAATAAGAAGGGGCTATTCAAAGAGAGAAGCAGCAAGGGTGAGTTTTTTAATGACAAGTACCATATTATTATATCTGATATTCAACAGATTAGTCACCGCATCATTTCTATTTGTACCCTGTAGACTGTTCCTTCGTGGTTTCCAAAACAAATGCAGTAAATATCTAATAAATTGAGCACTGAGATATAAACATTTGAGAAATACTGTCAAAATTTTCATGTTGCCTTCAACTTAGTTTGACCATGTGAATAGAAAAATCTTTCTGCTGGTAGATTTAGAAGGCCTTCATATATATTTCATTATCGGACTAATGTGTGAATCAGATTACATACAGATATTTACAAACATGATGAGGTTTATTCCCATCCCCAATTAATAAAAATCTCTACAAAACAATATGTAGTAGAAATCTGACAATATTGTGTTATGAATTTTTTGGGTGGTGGTGGTGTTGTCATGTTCAACAATTTTTCAGTCGTATCATGACTAATTATTTTTAGGAAGTCAGTGAATAGCCATCACTATAAGTGACTAATAAATGTTCTCTAATAAGGTACATTTTGTTTTTGATTATTGCTGCACATGAGGAACAATGTTCACAACAAACAGTGAGACAACTCAGGATTAAGAATTAGAAAATTCATTTGACATTATGAAAGAGGTACATAAAATTTAGCTTCATTCTCTCTCTCTCTCTCTCTCTCTCTCTCTCTCTCTCTCTCTCTCTCTCTCTATATATATATATATATATATATATATTAATCCATATTTTTATGAGAGAGACATTTCTGACAACAACATGTTTTAACAAAATGCATGTCAGATTTCTAGAAATAAATTAAAGGAAGAATTACAGCTTAAACGTTTGGAGAAAAGGATAGATTTGCTCGTAATAAGGAAATAATAAGCCAGTATTTACAAAAACATTTTTTTATGTTTCAAACTCATTCTGTTATGGTGGATAGGGTCTTTTATTGAATTCATCATAGGAAATTTGGGAACTGTTTTCTTTATCCAAAAATATTTTCATCTTCTTAAACTTTTCTAAATGCTAAAATAACTTGCCCAAACAAAGTACAGTATTCAAAAGCTATAAAACTCATGCAATTGACCTTTTTCAGGCCTATGAATATGAAATTGATAAAGTGAAGCCTCTGACTGCATCCATTGGATCTATTTCTTATTGATCAATGATATTTGGTATGTAAAAGCATCTTATGGAGTACATGTCATATAGGTATATGACTTTGACTTAATTGTATTGGTATAGTAATTTATTGAATTTAGATACATTTTTGTTAGTGCACACTTTAATTTTCATGCAAGACAGCATAAAACCAAGCTTTGATGAATATATTTTATAACTTATAGGATCTAAAGTATTTGAAAAGCTTAAAGAGATTGTGACCAGCAGACAATTGAGATAAGATGTACCAATGCTCTGGACAACAAACTTCAGCACTGGAGTGATACCACTCCGTTATCATTCATTTTGCACCAAAGATGATTGATTTCTCCTATCATGGAATGCTTTCAAGGTAAATCTTAAATTATTGTCCAAAAAAAAAATACTGATTCAGGTTTTTCAGTTTTATTTATAGTCCAGTATATTTATCTTCAAATTCAATCATAGATATCAAGATCTGATCTTTTGATATCCTGCAATATAAAATTGTATAACAGTTTTTAGCAGTTTGGAATGTTTGCAAATAAAGTATCTATAAAAATAAATGATCTGTATTTTGATAGAATTATATATTGTGCGTCTTTATTTACGTTGAAATAGGCTTTGGCTAGCTGCATTGCATTTTAATGAAAACAGCCAAAGTGAGCATGCATGCAGTAAGGACGGGTGAGCCAGATATAAAACAGTGTATCCAAAGTACAAGAAAGGAGAATACACTGTCAGGAAAATCCTTGTCGATTCAACATATGGTAAGAATATACATTAGTAATTAATGAATACAAAGGAATACATCTCGCTTAGAGATATAAATACTGTTGCACCAAGCGTAAGTACCTATAATTTTTTTTTTTTATTACATTCAAACAGTAAAGGCAAAATATTAGTTAAAGTTGACACTCATTTAATTTTAAAGGTCATGATTTTTGCTCTATGGTAAAAGAATAAAAATATCCAAAAAATTTTAAAGACAGATATCTTTAATTTATGTATTAACTTCAGCAAAAGGTTGCAGTTTTTGGCTTGTACAATACAGTGCATATTAAATTCACTTTAATTTGCAGATTATGTTGAATGTCTGATGAAAACAGCATTCAGAATTGGACAGGTGTCTCACATGAATGATGAAGGAGTAAAACTTCTAGTAGATGTACCACCACCATTATGTAGTCTGTATGAGAGGCCTAACAAGGATATTGCTACTCAAATTCTTCTTAGCAAGTTTAATCACTCTCAGCCTCATGAAAGCCAGTGTTGTTCAGGTTTTGATCAGGAAAGGCAGTGTGGATCCTCTAAACAACACATGATGGAATGAGGACCCTCACTTCCTTGCCCAAGAAGTACCAACACCATCGAGCAAATTGTCTAGATGCTGTATACTGATGTCTTCTGAAATAATAATTTGAAAATTAAGTTCAAATAAAATATGCTTTATGCATTAGATCAAATTAGGAAATCAAAAGTTTTAGCAGATAGTGTTAGTAGTGGCCCATTGTGATTTATTGTTATTTTGTATTAAATCAATAAAGTTAAATGATTCCAAATATAATCTGTGCATATATATATATATATATATATATATATATATATATATATATATATATATATATATATATATATATATATAACCATTTTGTTTTCCGACACAAAAAATGAAATAAAATAATATTTGTACATGTATATGTGTTGTTTTTGGGCATGATTTATCAGTATCACTGTGGTATAAAGGTTAGACAGTGTAGACCTCCAGAACAGGGGTTCAATCCATGAAGGTGGCATAAAGAGACTGGAAAAAGAGGTTTATTTATTTGCTGTATTAATAACCCGAATACTATGCTGTCATGCATAGACCATGAAAACAAACAAAATTTATGAAAACAGAAGAACATGAAAAATTACTCAGACATTTTACTTACTCATTTCCTTGTTCTGGACATTCTCCAAATTGTTGTCTATAGTGGTAGTATGCAACTTTTAAAACATGGACGTCTAGACAAGCTGGACTGAACCCCGGATGGTCTGTTAAAAATTGTATCCACTGGTATTCATTGTGGACATTTGTGACCATCTCTGTCACAAAAACACACATTCTCTTGCTGTAGGCATTACCAAACAATGTCTACAAATGCACCTAAAAGTTTTATTCTTTAATTCGTAGTGCTGTGCTTGTCAAATTTAATCTCATATTTATGAACACATCAGTAGCACAGTAAAATGACACAAACTAAGTCAGGAACAGGTAAAACATTTAAGCAGCAGAGGGGGTGAACAGACCATTTTTGTTGGAGAACTTATTTATAAAAAAGTAAACCTTCCTACGAAAATGAAATCTCAACGTCAATAACGTTAAACCACAACCTCTAACTGGCTGATTGGGTTAGCTCATTTTGTTACATTATTATGACGCGCGTTTTTATTTTCAGGAATGTTTCATTTACGTGTTGGTCACTCAACGCTGGTCGTTCACCCCCTCTGCTGCTATAATTAAATCATTGTTATATCAATAATGATAGGAGAATCTCACACAACTAGATTAGCTCGAGGGCGACTAGAGGCAATTAAGAAATATTTACCCGTCCGTGATTTAGTTAAACAACAGTAGTAAAGGAATAGGCTGGTTCTGGCTCCAGACCCTCTCCCACCCTCCAAACAAATATAAATTACCCCATCAGAGACCCTAAAATCCCCACCCCAAAACGATTTTCCCAAAATGAAAAGGCTGGTTCTAGCTCAAATATAATCTAAGACTTTTACTCACTCTCCAAATAAATCTTGGAGACCCTCAAAAAAAAAATTTAAATTACATCTGTGAGCCCTACCAGCCTCCCAAACGACTAACCTCTACCTCCATCAAACTGTTTATACCCTATCATTATCATAATCTTTTTCATATCTGCTGACTCTCATTGGCAAAATATCTGTTAACATACTGTCAATAGTACGGAACTCGCGTATTAAATCATCCATATCATATTTTATACCCCGTAGGTAAGATCGTATTTGATCAAGTAATTTTTTATAGGTGATACTAGCTGTTTTGCAGGCATTTTTTTTTTGGTCACAAGCCGAGGTTCAGTCTTTTTACACGCTGTTGCAAGAGAAACACCAACGCCTGATATTATTAACAAAAATGGATTTAATGATGCTCCACTTGAAATTATACCAGAGCCGGTTAATAACAACGGTAAATATGATATTATCCAAAGTATTTTGTTATAATATTTATAACATTTTTTCATGCACCAAAGTTTTTTATGATAATATTTGTAATATTGCAATAACGCATCCACATCTTGTTTTGGAATTTCTTTTGAAATGTGATTGAAATCAACTATATATTTTTTCATTATATAATATTTGTTTACAATAGTGCCAGTCGTTAAGTAATTAATTAAGAAGTTTCAGCTATAAATTCCAGACACCACCAGTAACGTCTCGGAGGCCTTTCCGTTGATGTCAAAGTAAATGTTTCTTTGGTGTTCTTATTTAGCATCACAAGTAGAGGATTATGATACATATTCGGTGATGATGAAGTGGACGCAGTAATTTCCAAACCGTACATGGACAGCCTATATAACCCAGTTACTTCTGCAGTATGTTCGAGAGTGTTATTTTGCAGTGTTTATGTCGATGATCCTGATGCTACTATGTACACGATATTTTTAATTTGTCCGTGTGGAATTTTAATCAGATTCATTTTTTGAACAATGTTAGGAATTCCACTGACAATGTCGTTTAGTTTCGTGTTAACGTCAGAGAGTTTGATATCAATGATTGGTGGATCACTAAAAAAATCGTTAATGGTTTTATTCACATTTCTATGAAAATTTAAAAACGTTTGTACGTGTCTAGTAAAAGTAGCATTAATTGTAGTCATTTCATTATTAATTGTAGCTAACAAAGCTGTTACTGAAATTTCCTTATCATCAACATATTTCATTGCAGCATCAAAATCAGATTCTGGTGTTCTAAGATTATTAATACCATTGTTACTCATATTGAGAAATGCACACATTATACCGCCGTTGACTAACATGTACTTAGATTCTTGATCATCAACGTATTTTCTTGTTGCGGCATCATCATCTGCGGTTGGATTTCCAAGGCCTGTAATTTTATTTTGATTCATAATAATGTTTCCCATGAACGAATCACCAGCTTTTTTGACATAATTGTTAACTGACATACCGGAATCTTGTATCTTACCTTGGTCAGTAAAAGTAATGATATTATTAACAACCGCGGTAGGAACTCGTATAAGTACATCTGACAGTTGTATATTGTCTTCAATCGTCCTTGTTTGTCTTGGAAAACAACGACTTCATTTTGATCTATACTTGTGATATTTAATAAATTATTGATTTCATTTCTAAGCTGATCAAGAGTTGCGTATCTCGATAAGTCACCTTGCTGACCTTAGCCGATGAATCTACTAATAATGTTCCAAATTTTGTATAGTAGCTCATTATTTATTATCCTACATAAAATTGTTAACGTTAGTCAGTTTAATATTACATAAAATTATATAACAATGGCGAAGATGTTAAATTTTGATACCGAACGATTAATCAAGCATAAACATAATAACGAACTTCCAGATTGTCATTATCTTATTGTTGGTCGTACAGGATCAGGTAAAACAAATTTGTTATTAAATCTTTTGCTCACAAATAACTCTAACTATGATAAGGCATATATTTATACAATTAATCCACAACAGGATAAATACGAATTATTGAGCGAGTACAACAATAAACTTGTGATGAACGTAACGCTGGCGATGATATATTTTTAATAAAACAACCGGAAGAACTAATTCCAGTTAATAAACTTGATCCATCCGAGCATAAAATAATTGTATTTGACAATATTGCGCTAAACAATGAGGAGATGAACAAGATAAAATCTTATTTTTCATTATCGCGCAATAAAAGATGTAATTCTGTTTATCTCGCCCAAGGCTATTACAATGTAGATAGATTTATCAGGCGAAATACTGGTTGTTTTATATTATTTCCCGGACTAGATAATGTTGATGTGAGAAATATTGCAAACGAGCAATGCGGTGACGTAACAAAAGATAAATTTATCGAATTATATCACCAAGCAACCAAAGATAAATACAATTTCTTTTTATTTGATAAGCTAGCGAGTGATCCGGCTAAGATGTTTCATTGTTGTATTGACACGTTTTTATAAAACGTATAAAAATAATGGACGAGCATCAACAAAGAATCAAATTGATAAAGAAATTTATTGAAACTTGAGCAGCTTTTAAGAAAAAAGTGGAAGAAGCTCGGCGTGGACAAGTTCAAGCAGAGGAAGAAACTGCTGAACTTTTTAGACCTGTTACTGAAGCAGTACTTGGCAAGCAACCGGAAATATCAACATTATCTGCAGAGGAGCTTGAAAAATTAAAAGAAAAAGGTTTGTTAGGTTTACTCGGAGAAAGATCGAAAGAAGAAAATAAAAAAATTGCAGAAGAACTTATAAGAAACATTGCTGATCCTGCTGCACGACAGGCCGAATTTGACAGACTAATAAACAATCCTCTTTCGCTTCAGCACGCTATTACAAGATTGACAGTTAATCCGGCCGAGTTAAGGAGGTTAATAGAAAAATTGTCGGAGCAAACTAAGGAATTAGCTGAGAAACAAAAAATAATAACTGAAACTATTGTAGAAAAAATGCTTATTGAAAAACAGAAAATATTTTATAGAAAAAATGCACGTTCTAAAATATTAGATGTTGAATATGACGAATTTATTGAAAAATATAATATCACTAAAATTGATGAAATTCGAACTTGGTCAGAAGAAAAATATAACAATTTCATAGAAAAATTAACAGAAATTATAGAAAATGGTTTACTCGCTGATAAAGAAATAAAAAAATTAAAAAGTGAAGAGAATTTATTAAAATTACATAATTATATAAGAGAAGGAATTATTGCTGAGACTTTGTATAAAACAGCAAATCAATATCGAAATAAACCAGGAGGTTATGGTAGAGGTTGGAATTTTGAAAGACTATTAAATAAATATGAAAACGAACGAGATAAAACATTACCAGAGGAAACCACTGGATCTGGAGTTAAAGTTTTTACATCAAACGCAGAAATAGTCGACCGACTTATGTTGTTGATATCATCAAAAGAAGCTGGTAATGAAAGCGCAGAGATTGATAATGAAATCATTGATATACTGGATCATCTTAGATCGAGTGGATTACTGACATCATCCGAGTATGAAATTTTACATAGCGATCTTATCTAAAAATATTAATATAATGTCACTAACATCAACAACATTATTACTTGATTCCTCGCAGACAACAGGAAACAGCGCAAACTTTTCCGTTTATTATAATCCACCAATAGAACTTGATCCTGAAAAACAGTATGAGATTGGACTAATTTCCTGCACAGCATGGAATTCTATGGCTAACGTAAAAACGAGTAAACGACGAGTTTAGGTTTACAAACATAATTGATAGATGGAAGACATTAAAAATTCCACAAGGAGCTTATAATCTTACTGATCTAAATAAGATGATAAAGGAGCTGATGAAAAAAGCGGGCGGTATAGCTGATAATTTTCAGCTAACACCAAATTATAACATATTACGAGCTAATATAACATTAAAAAGTAGTACGGTAGTCGATTTTGAATCACCAAAAATTGCATCACTGATCGGATTTAATCATCGTAGGTATGGATCTATAATACCAGGAGAAACTTTATCATTTGACGGTGAACTGCCAGTAAATATAACAGAAGTAAACACAATACTAATAAATTGTTCTATTGCAGCTGGATCTTACTCAGCTCAAGGCAATAGAGGACACACGATATATAGTTTCTCGCCAGATGTTCCACCAGGATCGATCATGCAAATTAATCCACGTCAAGTTATTTATTATCCGATTAATCTTGAAAATCAAATAACAAGTATAACAATGCAATTAACCGATCAATCAGGTAGACAAATAGATCTTAACAACGAAATTGTCACGTATTATTTACACCTGCGCGCAACAACGTAGTTGTCGACGTCAATTTTGTGAGCCTATATTTTATAGACAAAAGATGAGAAGAAAAAAAATTATAGAAGAAAAATCGTAGGTGGATTTTTTGAAACATATTTACTAAAATTGCTGAGAATATACCAGGAATTGCGCGTAAAGTAGCACCAATTGTACTTGACGCAGGTAAAGCTTTTGCGACAGGTGCAGCTTCTTCAGCAGGCACTGCAGTAGGACAAAAAATCGCTGATAAGATTAGAGGACCTTCCACATCAGAAATAAAACGAGCAATATCAGATATTGCGCCAACAGAAGAAACAAAACGAGCTATGATAGCTACAACAAAAAGAATTATTATCACCACATGGCGAAGAAATAGTACGTAAACTTTTAAAGAAAACAAAACCGATGACTCCTGCTGCTTTTTAATTTTGTGTAAAGATTATAAAATAAAAATGTCAGCTAAACATTATCTCGATCTTGCTGAAGAATATGATACTGACGACGCTGTGACGGAGTTCGAATACGTCGAGTATCTCGATGAAAACTCGAACGAACCAAATAAAACTGGTGTTAGAACGTTTAACACAAGAGATGAGGATATGTTTCTACTTCCACATAAGGCAGTGTTAGAGGTGCGTGGTCAAATATTAACTGCGATAGGTGGTGATATTGCAGCTGGTGCAGAAATTGCGCTTGTCAATAACGGTTGGAGCTTATTTAAAAGTGCACGATATCAACTGGCCAGTCAAACTGTAGAAGATATTTCAATGCACTTGCCTATAGCAAGTACAACACTTAACATTGTTTCGTTTAGCGATGATTATTCTAGATCAGTTGCCACAAACATGATCTGGTTTAAAGATGCCTCATTCGGGACAGCTGTTTCGAGCGAGTTTCGTACCGGCGCTGGTGTTCCTGCTCCAGATAACAATAATCTAATCGCCAATCCTGCTGCTGATGATGCAGCCGCAATAGGTAATTCGATAAGATTAGCTGTTACAAATATACGACGACAGCAACATAACGAAGGATTTGCTAAGCGAAAAGCATTTGCTGCAGAATCTAAACAAATAACGATGATGCTTCCGTTAAGTACAATCTTCGGATTCTGCCGTGAATATAACAAAGTTTTTCGCGGAATAAAACATACACTTATTTTAGATCGAGCTCATCAAAACGATTGTATAATACACGCTGATGGGGTGGCTGAAGGACAGTTTGCTATTACAAGATTAGCGCTGTGGATGACACGAGTTGTCCCCTCTGTAGCTAAAATGATGGAGCTCGAATCATTATTGACCGCCTATACAAAAAAGATACACTTCCAGCAAAACAAGATTTATCAAACAACGATTCCTAACACGACCGATTACACATGGCGTGTTACAACTACAGCTAGCGAACAACTACCTCGACATTTGTTCGTCGTATTTCAACGACAGGCACGTCGTAATGATCAAGAAATGAACAACTCCGTATTTGATAACCCTGATATTAGACGAATATTTGCTAGAGTAAATTCTAAACAATATCCCGAACGTGCAATCGAATGCAATTTTGCTGACGATGAAACAAAAAACATATCTCGACTGTATATGTATCTTATGGAAGCAATACAAAAATATCAGGACGCGGACAGTGGATCTCAAATATCAGTAGAAGAGTTTCGATCGCTCTATCCTATCTTTTATTTCGACATATCAAAACATTCCGAACGAGTTATCGGATCAACTGCTGATATCGAGGTCACCTGGACACTTGGCGTACTGCCAGCCGAACAGCATAACGTATATGCGCTAGTTGTCAGTGATAGATTCTTGACGGTTTACGCGACTAAAGGAAGAATGACTGTACAAGTTTAATTTAACGAGATATAAAATAATGAAAACCAAGTACACAACTAGAGAAATATACCTAACATCCGATCAAGTTGAAAAATTATCAGCAGCTGTTGCTAAACGCCGTTCTGTTTCTTTAATGATATCCCCGGAGACTTCAAATAAAACAGCGGTTAAATTAATGCTAACGCAACAACAAATCGATAAACTTGATACAGGAAAACCCTTTGTCCCTAAACTATCTGTTTCACAAATAACAGCAATGTCAAAACAAGGTGGATTTTTTGGACCAGCACTATCCGTATTAGCTAGCTCAATACTACCGAAAATTTTGCCAGTACTTGGTACACCTGGGCTAGCGGCTGCGTCAGGGACAGTATCTAGCGCAACGAAAAAAGCAGTTGAAGGTCGTGGAATCAAACAAATCTATCGATAGTTTTATGTAACAATATAAAATAAATGCCACAACGAAAAACAAAATCGTCGAAAAAAAAGAAAACAACAAAACGCAATCGAACAAAACAAGGATTTATTCCAATAGATCCACTACTAGCGGGATTAGCGGGAAGTCTTCTTCCAAACCTACTAGGAATCGGACGTGGAATGACTCTACCAGGTACCAGACGCTATATAGCAATTTTGATATCATTGAAAAATTGAATGACGTCGGATTTCGCGGAGTATTTTCTAAGGACGAACTCGATGACGTACCAGCAGGTGGTTCGTGCGTTGTAAATATAGAAAATTTTAACGATGGCTCAGGCACTCACTGGGTTGCTGTCTGCGATAATAATTATTTTGATTCGTTCGGACTTCCTCCGAGTGATCTTATAAAAAAATATATTTTTTAAAAATTTAAAAAAATAAATTATTCGTCTAATCAACTACAGCCGATCGGAACATCCGCTTGTGGTTATTATTGTATAATGTTTGTCCGACAGATGTCAAAAGATCCTAATTTTTTAAAGTTTATTTTACAGTTTGACAAGCAGCCTTCTCACGCAAATGATGAGATTGCAGTTAATTTTATCTAAACTTGTAAATATATACAAGTCAACATACTGTCTCAAATGTAGAACTAAAACAGAAAATAAGGATGAGACGACGGAAAAAAACAAAACATAATAGAATAATGTTAAAAAGTATTTCTGTTATTTGTGGTAGAAAGAAAAGTATGTTTCTGAAAAAACAAGTAGATGAGACATTAGGATCTGGTGTAGATCAAGTTATCCTGATCGATGATTAATCGATAACAATTTTTTATCAAAGAAAATAAAATAAAATGAAGTGCAATTGCGATTGTGATAAAGATGTTTGTAACGAACAAGATAAAATCGTCACATACTGTCAATCATGCAATCGCCGTGAGGTAATTGGCAGCGGAATTGACATTCACAAAATTATTGACAAATTGCCAAAACCAAAAGGAGGCTGGACATTGCCATACCATAGGTATACTGGACCTTATAATCCTCTTGATAAACAACTAGATGAAAATGATAATCCGCTGCCAGGACAAGAGCTTTATAATCAGGTTGATGCAATAGCGATGAGTCATGATATCTGTTATCGTGATATCGAACGTCCTGACAACGCAGAAAGTTCAAAATCGGATTGTGATAAAGTAATGTTAGACGAACTTCGTGATATGGAACCGACAAATATGCGAGAACGTGTTGATAGAAGGCTGGTGCAGGGTTTTATTGGAGCAAAATATAAACTAGGACTCGGAAAGGAATTGTATGACGATCTTGCGGTTGAACTACACAAACCTAAAAAAAAAGGTTTACGCCACGTAAAGTTGTTGCAAATGCCGTTGATGACATCTGGGCGATAGATTTAGTAGATGTGTCAAATCTTGCTCAGTTTAATGATAATAAGAAATACTTGTTTAATGTTATAGATATTTTTAGTAAATATGCTTTTAGTGTACCTGTTTCGGATAAAACAGAATCGTCGATAACTGACGCGCTAAAACAAATAATAACTACAGAAAGAAAACCAAATAGAATCTGGACTGATCACGGAGCAGAATTTTTTGATAAAAAGTTCGAGCAGTTTTTGCTCCAAAATAATATCAAAAAATATGTTACAGGGAACGAGGGTAAAAGTGTCTTAGTTGAAAGATTCAATCGCACGCTAAACGGAAAAATACATAAACATATGACAGCTAAAAATACGAACAGGTATATTGATGATCTTTCTCAGATCGTTGACGAATATAATAACACGAAACATCGAACTATCAAAATATCGCCAAATGACGCAATTAAAAATCCGATATTGGCGGACGAAAACATGTATCGCAGACATAAATTTAAAGTGGGTGATCGAGTTAGAATTTCTCTGACGAAAAAAGTATTTGAGAAAGGATTTACTCCAAACTGGAGCGAAGAAGTATTTGTCGTTGATAAAGTACTTTTAACGATACCCGTAACATATGCGTTAAAAGATTTATTAGGTGAACCTATAACTGGCAGTTTTTACGAACAAGAACTACAGAAAACTGAACAAGATGTTTTCGTCATCGAAAACGTTATTAGGAAAAAAGGCAATAAAAGTTTAGTTAAGTGGCGCTGGTATAGCGATAAATTTAATGGTTGGATCCTAACCAAGTCCATCCAATAATGTTTCTATAGATTTCCTCGTACTTACGTTTGATAGATTTACATTTTATTGGTTTACATAATGATATTAGAAATTGTCTTCGATCGTCAGAGATCGTCATTAAGTTAAATATCTTGACAAATATAAAATCAAATTTTATATTTTTTTTTGTCGGCCTGCAATTTTTAGATTTAAAATAGGTTTGATAAGCTGCCAAAATATTTGTTCGGCAACAGTAAAATTAAATTTTATTATTTTTTTTAGCAATGTGATACTTAACATTATATCGTCCAGTTGTCGGTCTGCTGTAATTTTTTCTGTCAACGACGGTGTTGCTGTTGTCATCTTCATCATCATCATTAAATAAAATATCATCTTCGCTATAACTAGCAGATTTGTCTATTATATCAGTAGAGATTGTAATATTATCTGCGACTTTATCGTTAGTGATTGTATCACTTGCGATTGTATCTTCCTCGTATATATAAGCAAGTCTTTTTATCAAATCCATATTATAATATACTCTTATCTAATTTATTGTTATAAGATGACTAATGAGGTAAAATATCGAACTAGCCGAAGCAGTGAGAAAATGTCTGTCGGATTATAGTGTATATTCTGTTGACGTTATTGTTACGCAAAGTGATTCTAACAGCAGCTAAAAAAATAAACTTAATGATAGTGCTTTTATAACATTAAAATTTGATGAAGATGATATTATAAAGTTTGCTCATCATTGCTTAACTAAAACCGAGCTAATCATTGTAAATAAAGCTAATCCAAGTATAATATTTTTTTGAAAAAGCTGATCTTGTTACTCTATCAGCAGCAAATTTTACTGCCCTAGGATTAATATTAAAATGTTTTGCCGCAGATGAGATCGAAGGAAATTCGATTTCCTCATCTGTTTCAGGATTAAATGAAGCAATAGGTTTTGCCGGATATCTAAAATTAATACCACCACCTAGTCCTTTTCTCACATTTTCCTGCTGGGTAACTAGCTCTAAATTTTCCAGTCGATTGTCAGTCTTTACGTTATTGATGTGATTAATCACAAGACCGTTAAGTATAGGTCCGTTAAACGTCTCATAAACAAAACGATGGCTAAGATAACCAACAAAGTCTGTTTCAGTTCCTCTGACAGTTGCCTTGAGATACCCCGTAGCATTAATAGTACCAATAACTTTTTTTGTTTTTCTATTTCTAATAATACCACGATCGTTATCCTCATATAAATCTAATACTGGATGAGGTTGATACTCATCTTGTAAAGATAAGTTTTCGATATTGTCATCGCTAATCGAATTATTGACTAGATAGACTCTTTGTCCTTCTGGAATATCCTCGCAGAACAAAGTATAAATAAAATCTTTTCGAAACATTTCCGTTCTCTCAGCATTATCTCCCTTTACGCTAATCTTATAACCTGCTGGCGTTGATTCACCAATAGATTTTTTAGATTTTATGTTAATAACCGAACCTAATGCATTTCCAGCGTATAGGTTATACTTCGGATGAACATGATATGCTTCTTGCTCGTTTGAGCTTGTCAGATGTTGTGTCATTATATACTATAAGCATTTTATATCTCTAATTGATTGTTCAACCGGCGTACGGTGAGTTATCGATCAAACAATCAATTAGATATATAATATTACACTATTATATAGCATGTTGAAATTGCGATATATAGCCAAGAAGAGCCTTATGGGAGAACCTGAAAAAATAGCGACTGCCTTTACAGGATTTGATAACAGTTATCGGTTTGATAAACAAATCGTACTAGTAAATTTTACTGCAATAAATCTCTATCATTTGCTAGAGCCAACTATAAAACGTGAACTTGAAAAACATAAGGGTCTAAGAATATTAGTGCAAAATCATGTTATGTTTTGAAAGCTACTTGTGACAGAGGGATCGACTGACAAAGAAATTGCATACCCTTACATCAATGCAAAATCGAGGCGTGTTTTGCTTGGGACTGATCTTTTGTCACTAGCTGATGAAATACACCAGGAAATTAAGAAAAAAATAGAAGAATTTACCGAATTGGGTTCGGGTTGGAAGTTTGAAATGATCAGGAAATTTTATTTCACACAATAAAATATAACGTATTACGCGGTAGTTCGTATATTGACCTGCCACAAAAAATAAAACATAAAAAATGCTGTATAAACGTCAAAAACCTCGATAACAGATGTTTTCAATGGGCTATTCTTTCTGCGCTATTTCCAGCAGAAATAAAAATGATGATCGTGTTGACAAGTATATTAGTCACGTATCAAAATTAAATTTTAATGGCATCGACTTTCCAGTTGCAGAAAATCAAATACCAAAGTTTGAAAAGCAAAATAATGTTTCAATAAATGTTTTCGGACTAGATGAAAAAGAAAACGTCTATCCGAGATATATTTCAGAAAAAGCTTCACAATCGACAATAAACTTGCTGTTTTATAAAAATCATTACGTTTGGATCAAAAACTTTAATGGACTAGTTGTCAGACAGTATAATAAACGAAATAAAAAAAAAACGTTCTTTAGTTATCGTTATTTACACGGTTGTGAAGACAATGAAACATTACAAAAGCATTTGCAGTACTGTAGTGACGTACAATGAATAACAATGCCGTCTAAAGAAAATAGTTTATTACAGTTTGTCAATCACAATCACAAACTAAAAATTCCTTTCGTTATATACGTCGATTTCGAATGTTTACTTCAACCTGTACTTGGCGTAGAAAATAATCCTGACAAATCGAGTACAAGAAAGGCTCAAAATCATGTTCCATGTGGGGTAGCGTATAAGATAGTTTGCTGCACTAATTCGAGATTATCTAAACCAATCAAATTATATCGTGGTAATAATCCGGCTGTTTGGCTTCTCAAGCAATTAATTAGCGAAGTTGATAATATATTTAATCGTTTAAAAAGAATAAAACTAACATCTCAACAAGAATCTGATCACGAGCAAGCGGAATTTTGTCATATTTGTGAAAAAGCTTTTGACGTTTCTGATAACAAAAAAGTACGTGACCATTGCCATTTGACCGGACGGTATCGTGGAGCTGCTCATGATAAGTGTAATTCAAAATTTCATGCTCCAGATTTTATTCCAGTTGTTCTTCACAACTTCTGAGGATATGATAGCCACATTATCGTAGAAGCTTTTGTTGATCCTAACATAATATCTCGTTTAAAACTTAATAACGTAATCAAGTGCATTCCAAATAATTTTGAAAAGTATATGTCAGTTACTTTAGGTAAGTTGCGTTTTATTGACAGCCTACAGTTTATGGCAGCATCATTAGATGAGCTAGTGAAAAGTTGTAGCGAGTTTGATAACCTACGAGACTGTTTTGGAGATAAATTTAATCTACTGACCAAAAAAGGAGTATTTCCGTACGAGTATCTCGATGATTGGAGTAAATTTGATGAAACGTCTTTACTTAGCAAAGAAAAATTTTATTCGCAGCTTAAAAATGAAAATATCACAGATGACGAGTACAAATATGCACAAGATATTTGGAATAAATTTGATTGCAAGACGTTTGGCGATTATCATGATTTATATTTGAAAACCGACGTGTTATTGCTAGCAGATGTTTTTGAAAGTTTTCGAAAAGTGAGCTATAATAATTATGAACTAGATCCTTGTTGGTATTATTCTGCTCCCGGGCTGTCATCGGACGCTCTGTTAAAGTTTAGTAAAGTAAAGTTAGAATTACTAACTGACGTTGATATGTTCAATTTTATTGAAAAAGGTATTCGAGTCGGTATTAGCGTTATAACAAAGAAATATTCTAAAGCAAACAACAAATACTTGAAAGAGTACAATCCTAAGCTTCCTTCGAAGTATATAATTTATCTAGACTTTAATAATTTGTACGGTTATTCTATGGCAGAACCAATGCCTTTTGGTGGATTTCCTTGGATTACGGCTGAACAATTTGTATCGGAGACAGAAAAAAAGATACCCGACGATGTTTCGTATTTTGTTGAAGTTGATCTCGATTATCCTATTTCGCTACACAATTTACATAACGATTATCCTTTCTGTGCAGAATCAATGATAATAGATTATAGTTTATTATCTCAAGAACAACAAGCAATAGCATCACCAAGACAAAATTCTATAGTGAAAAAACTAGTACCAAATTTACTCGATAAGAAAAATTATGTTTTACATTACAAAGTTTTAAAACAAGCAGTAGATGCTGGTCTCGTGTTGAGAAAAGTTCATAGAGTTTTAAAGTTTAATCAGTCAACTTGGATGAAAGGTAATATTAACTCGAACACTTCGAGAAGAGCTGTAGCGAAAACCGATTTTGAAAAAAACTTCTTTAAGCTTATGAACAATTCCGTTTTTGGTAAGGCGATGGAAAATATTAGAAAACGAGTAAATATCGAGCTAGTTAATGATATCAATCGCAGAAATAAACTTGTGTCAGACGATGATTTTGTTAGCATTAAAATTTTTAATGAAAATCTTGTCGCGATACAAAGAAGAAAAACAAATCTAAAACTAAACAAGCCGATTTACGTTGGAGCCTCCGTGTTAGATTTATCGAAGTGGCTCATGTACGATTTTCATTATAATTTTGTTAAAAATCAATGGCGGTCAAGTAGACTATTGTTTACTGATACCGACTCGCTCGTGTATGAAATCGAATGCGAGGACGTCTATCAGGGTATATACGACAATCGACATCTGTTTGATCTTTCCGATTACCCTCGTGACAGTAAATTTCATGACGACACAAACAAAAAGGTTATTGGTAAGTTCAAAGATGAAATGAACTCGAGCATCATCAAATATTTTATTGGATTGCGCAGTAAAATGTACGCCGTATTGCTAGATAATAATAAAATAACGAAAAAGGCAAAAGGTCTGCCTCGCGATTTTGTTAAAAAGTTTATGAAATTTGATGATTACAAGTACGCGCTTGACGGCGGCGTTAGTTTTATAAGAGCAATGGCTATTCGAACAAATTGTCATAAACTCGAAACAGATGTCATTATCAAACGCGGATTGAGTAATTTTGATGACAAACGTTATTGTAAAAATGGAGTAGATACATTTGCACTTGGTTATTGTTTTGATGATAGATCTATACTTGATATTATATTCGATGACTAAGGTATGAAATTTTGTGTAAACAATAAAAATAATGTTTGAAAATTTGACAGTGACAAATAGCTAAAACAGCAAGATCAAATATATAATGATAGACGGCCAACAGTTGACAGTTGAAATTAATAATGAAATATCAGGTATATGTTTTACCGCAGTTCGTGACAAGCTAAAACTTTCGCTTATCAGATCTGATGACGGTGAGTATTTCAATTACCTTGAACAATTGAGCCAGAAGTTATCAGCGGGATTTAAAAACTTTCATGATCCGATCAATCAACAAAAATATACTAAACTTACCATCGATCTCGATCGGTCAAAAGTATATTTTATCGACAACAAATATCCTCTTAACAAACCGCAAATAAAGAATTTGTTTGAATGTCGTCGCTGTGTGAGCGGTAAAGTAAAGTTTAGCCTCTATTATCATGATGATGAAATATTTCTAATATCAACGGTTGAAACATTGATAATTGGTAATGAGGTTTGAAGGAGGTAGAGGTTAGTCATTTGGAAGGCTGGTAGGGCTCCCAGATGTAATTTTTTTTTTTTTTTGGAGGGTCTCCAAGATTTATTTGGAGGGTGAGTAAAAGTCTAAGATTATATTTGAGCTAGAACCAGCTTTTTCATTTTATGTAAATCGTTTTGGGGTGGGGATTTTAGGGTCTCCGATATTTGTTTGGAGGGTGGGGAGAGGGTCTTGAGCCAGAACCAGCACTTGCTATAAATGAAAATCGTTTTGGGACAGGGTTTTGGGGTCTCCAAGATTATAATTTATATTTGTTTGGAGGGTGGAAAGAGGTCTCGGATTATATTTGAGCTAGAACCAGCCTTTTAATTTTGTGAAAAATCGTTTTGGGGTAGGATTTTAGGGTCTCCGAGAGGGTAATTTATATTTGTTTGGAGGGGTGAGAGAGGGTCTGGAGCCAGAACCAGCCTTTGCCCTTACTACTAAGGATATTATTGGGTTCGACTACAGCACGATGTTAGGGACTGGTGTCGTACATGTGAAGTATGTGCAAGAAGAAAGTGAATAGGTAAGTAGAGAAGAGCCCCGATGCAACTGTGCAATTCAGGAAGTCAAATGGATAGGATTGCATTGGATATTATGGGATCGTTGCCAGAAACTTCACTTGGGAATAAATATATTCTAGTAATTGGAGACTATTTTACTAAATGGACAGAGGCATTTGCACTGCCTAATCAGAATGCCATAGCCGCAGCTAGTGTACTTGTGGAAGAGATAATCTGCAAATTTGGCGTGCCCCGTCAAATTCATTCGGATAAAGGGACGCAATTCGAATCTGAAATTTTCCAAGAAATGTGCAGATTACCGGGTATCGAAAAGACAAGGACAACGGCTTACCACCCAGAGAGTGAAGGAATTGTCGAAAGGTTCAACAGAATGCTCACGCTGATGCTTTCTGCACATGTAAATGAACATCAGGACAACTGGGATGAACACTTGCAATATTTGACAATGGCGTATCACGCAACTGTTCAAGAGTCTATAAATTTTACTCCAAACTTCTTGATGCTGGGTAGGGAAGTGACCATTCCACTCGATATTCAATTTGGACGGCCACCAGATACATATTCTCGAAATATCTGAGTTAAAAACCTTTCGAGACAATGTGTTTATCTCATCAATTTGCCAGGAACCACCTAAACCAAAGTATGTTACGCCAGAAGAGATTCTACGACAGTCATTTGAAATGGGAACAGTTCAAACCAGGTGATTTGTTTTGGGTTTACACTCCACAGAGGAAAACAGGACTGTCAAGTAAATTGCAGTCTTTGTGGGAGGGACCATTTCAGGTTGTTAAACGACTCAGTGATGTGACATACCTTGTAAAGTGTGGATATATGGGGCAAATCGCAAGTGATTCACGTGGACAGAATGAAATCCTGCAAAGTCCGAGATAACAACGATAATGGGGATATGCATCAAACTGATGATGATGTCGATGAACATGACAATGCTAGCTACAGTAATCGCGATGATCCATACAGAATTAAGGATCAAACTTGGTCGTACCATATGGAAAGTACCGCGTCGGAACACCCGTTACCAACGACCCAGAGTGGACGCCAAAGGCGACGCCAGAGCTGGTGGAAAGAATATACGTTTCAGAGAGATACTTTAATTCCAAAATTCGTACTAGACACGATAAACTTCAATTGTGGGATTTTAAAAGGTGAAAACCATTAAGCTAAAATAGGACTTATCTGAAATATTCGGCTGGATGTACGGTGTGTGACTATGCATTTAGAACTATTGAATTATACAACAGAGCTTGCTTATGCTAAAAAAAGAACTTAAATCGCAACGATTTTTTAAAAAATAATATCTAGCCATGATGATTATATTTTACAGCTTTAAAAAAATCTAAACACATTGCAGTTATAGTGTGAGGACACACTTAATCGGAGACATTGGTAATTTGTAGCAAGGTATCCTTGCTGACTTTGTAAATAGTTCCCAAAGCTAGTCTGTTAAGTGACAGATCACACTAGGTCAGTGTTTGTCTAATGGCGCCGTGAAATGGAGAAAGGATCTGATAAGGACAGAGGCTAGCAGGTGCGTGTTACTGTCAGGAAAGGTTATAGGGAGGATAGAAAAATCTGAGAAAATCTAGAGGTTAGGTCAGTAAAAGGGAGTCCATCGTAAGATCTAGACCGGGTTGCATTCTACAGAAGTTTGACTGTTGTCTCCGATTAGAAAACAAGTTTTGCAAGATGGCAGCCTCCTTGGTTCGGATATTAAAAACGAAAGTAGTACGAAGTCTGTGCGTTCTATAAACCAAACCGAAAAAGACAGTGTTTGAACCTCTTTAACTTAAATGGTAATAGCGTTATATCCCAACTTCTTTGTTCAACTGTGTAAGCGAATACAGCGCAAAAAGCCGTACGTGTTGCATAGTCCAGTAACATGTAGTTTTTTGTAATTAAAATTTTTACTATCACCGGGTTCAGATGACTACTATGTATGACTAATGCAAGTTCTGGTATTTTTCACTATGGTGTAGAGTGCTTTCTAAATCGATTCCCACCAAGCAACCCCTAACATTATCGCTTTCCTCGCATTTCAAACATAAAGTAACTTCAGCCTTAACATGACGTCGATATTTGCATAGGTAAGTACGTGTTTTCCACACAACTGGAGTGATGTATGTTGTATTATTGAAATGTATTATACAGTCTACATCATGTGTACATCTTTCTCCAACTTATATACGCATGCGCTGTTAGGGACCCGCTTTGTGGATTGCTTACATGAGTCACTCTTAGAAATAAAGCCTTGGAAGCAATACGCTTGTTTCTGTTCCAATATATACATCTCACTTGAGATAGTTTATGACAAGAAGCACAACAATGTAATTGATAGTATTCTGTAAGCTCTGGTAGTCCCACAATGTAATACGCCTCCCCCATATTTATGATTTTTAGGTCACCGTCGTAATGCCTAAATAATGGCCTTGTGTAGCATGTTCCGAGATCGACTAACATCAGAAAGAGAAGTAAAATTTCAGGAATAACACACACACTTGGCAGCCCATATCGACACTTTCCTACAAATCAAATTCAGATTGCTTTAGTAAGACTTTACTTACTCTGATATATTGTTCTAATAAAATCAAATTCTGACAGAAGCAAAAGGATGTGCTTTCAAACTCGGTTGAAAGGATTATAGTGTCTTGATGAAGCAATCTAAGCACTTTATTCAGGATTGGTATATATTTCTTCATTTTATTCAAGAAACATACTTCAGATTAATCCAGTTTTGGCATTCCCGGCTTCTAAATTATAGGTCAATGGAACTTGAAAACAAATCTATTTGCTTCCATCAGAAATTGCTTTTATTGTGTACGTTATTTAGAAAAACAGTGTCAAGATTTTGGGACTTACTTTGTTTGTTGGATAAATAAGAACTCCCATGTTAAATCATCATTATATCATCTTTTGTTTTCAAGACCATGTGTAGATATGCCATTGTTTTTGAGAGACTATCGATTGTGTGTTTTTCTGATGGCAACTTAATATACTTTGGTGCTAAGCACATTGCTGCAGATGAGCTTGATTATGACATAGGTACTCTCACTGAACTTGGGACACTTTATTGTGGGGAATCAGGTGTGGTTACAAGTTAAAGAATGGAGGATAATTTCTTTCTTTTCAAGGGGAAAGTACAATCACATACAGAAATTGGGCTGCAAGGTGCATGCTGGGCAATAGATGTGTGCAGTATTACCGTTATACCAGTTTAATGCGGTATTATTTTCCGGTGGTACATAACAAGGTACTGTTTCACTGTACCGGTATATCGGTAGTTTCTGCCACTTAGAGATATATGGAAATTCCTGAGGAATCTTGTTACGACTAAATGATATTAACATCATTCATGGCAAAATAATTCAACAAATGAACTTTCTTTTTTTTCATGCAAGTTGTATCTGTCACAAAAAATTAATGGTGAATATTACCAATATAATCTTTTACATACCCGTTTAATCTTACATGTCTTTTCTGATGTGTGGTACAGATGTTTAATCTGTGATTCCGTATGTCACACCTAAAATTTCCATATTATATATCCAGTGTGAAACTACTTTCATAACTTTAAACATTAAATAATAGTGCACTTATAAAGTATCAGAATCTATTTATTGCTATACAGTTTTAAATATTCCAAAAAGCCAAAAGACGTTGGTGTTTTTAAGATGTGCAGTCATATTTGGTGAAAATGGCTACTTTTTCTACTGGGGATCATAAGAGTAAGATAAGTAGGGATGAGCAGTTTATATGCTTTTCATGGTATATCGGCCTAGAAATTAGAGTTAGTTGAGGTGGACAACAATATTTTGGATATAATCTTTAAACAATTAGTTTTCCGATGAAGCTGGTGTGTGTGTGTGTGTGTGTGTGTGTGAGAGAGAGAGAGAGAGAGAGAATCCAGACAAGGTAAGAAAGACCCAGGGAGTCATGTAAATAGTCAAGAATTGTTAGCAATAGTATTAGTGGAAAATGAGGTTTCTAGCTTAGAGAACCCCTTCCCCCTCCAAAACCAATATATCCTGACTTTATCACCAGCCTTTTCCAGCTCAAAATGGATTATTTTTGTGATAAGGTTTTCTAGCTCAGAGACCCCCTTCCCCCTCCAAAACCAATATATCCTGACAACTTTATCACCAGCTTTTCCTAGCTCAAAATAAATTTATTTTTGTGATAAGATTTTCTATCCCAAAATAAGGTGACGAAATATGTTTTGTCGGGGGAAGGGTATCTCTGATCTAGAAACAACTCATTTTCCACTACTTCTATACAGTCATGTTGAATTTAAATCATTTAAAATAAAAATATTTCTGAATAGAAATAAACAGTAGCGATGATGATCGGTCACCATTCCACGGGGTATTTTGATTGCCAGTAAATCCTTTACCATAAGGTCCTTATGGTCTTTCCATTGATGCCTTCCTTATGGCGGTTATGGGCACCCTTTTTTGTTAAGGTCTTTCTTATGGCCCACAGGAACCTCATGAGAATTTTGCTTTCCGGTGACATTCTTTCTGAATGTCTTTGTGTGGGGTACTCTTCAGTGAGGTCACACAATTAAGAGCTCACATCACCCTACTGTTTATTTTTGAGGGGCTCTAATTTTTAATTTTCATAGACACACGAACTAGACAGAGAATTCCTAATGTACGAAGCGAAATTTTAGAAATTTAGAGAGCTGTCTAGGTTTTTGTACATCTCCCCCCAAATCAAACCCCGGGGTGAGTGAAAAACAACACCTACTACGTGTTTGACGTGGTGAGAAAGTGTACAGGGGCTATAACCCACCACTATTATTGGGAAAATCTGGCAATAACGGTCTTCGTCGACAATGTGTCAGTCACGGGATTAGAACACAAGAACTCGAGTACGAGAATTCGACACTCCAATACCTGCACCACGGACTCATTGTTACAAATATACGTTTCAGAAATTATTATGAAGTTATCTCTGACAAAATCTGAAAGAAGCAAGAAACTTGACAATACCATAAAAACAAAGATAATGTTTCTTTAAAAAGTCCCCCAAAATATTATTGATCAGTAAATATAAATATGATTATTTATAAACAAAATTTATTATAAAATGCAAGGGAGACAACCTACCAGAAAGATTTGCTTGACAGAGTTATCTACCTTCATCTTGTGTTGCATGACAGATTTATCTACCTTTCCACTGCTACTGTATTATTTTTAATGTTTAGACTAAATTTTTTTAAAGAACTTCCTCACCTATTATCAATGTATCGACATTAGATATCAGAAGTAGTTCATTATCATGCCTATACAAATAAAATTTAACTTTTCCGCTTACTTTTCGATGACACTCAAATAGCTCTTTCATTGGCTATCCTACTGAGAATATACTTACCACCTTTCGCAATAACCTTCGATCGATTTAGGTCAATATTTATTTTTGTGTATTTTTGTTGACTGATCGGATCATGGAGATTATCATATTTCAGCATAAGCTCATCTCTCAACTTTTCAAGCTAATCAAAATATTTGCTTTATCTAATTTGATAATTCTATCAAATTTACTAAAACAAATACCTGAAATTACATCATTAATCTCAACTGATAATTGCTGACCATTAACTATCAATTTTTTAATTTTTGCTACTAACTAAATTGGCTAATGCTAAATTTTCGAACATTATTTTTAATGTTCACACAAAATTAAAGATGTCGCCACAATTACAGATGGCGTAGTGTCCAATAGCTAACGTATTAATCCCGTCCTCGCAATATCTCTTATCATCAAAATTACTTCGTCCACATTTTATAATTGTATCTGTTTCAAGTTTGTGATGATTTGTTCTGATAATATTTGTTTTAATAAAATGAGTGCAGCTAGTATTTAATGATGCATTAAAATCATCCAATTTCATTCATTTTTTCACACACCCACGCTTAACACCTTTTGCTTTCTATGTCAGTTTATTGTCATAGAAAATTACACCGTACATTTTACTTCTTAGTCCAACAAATTCCCTAATTGGCGCAAACATAAATTCATCTTTCATCTTACCAATAACTTTTTTATTTGCATCGTCATGAAATCCACCACTTTTTGGATAATCCCATAAATGAAATAAATTTTTATTGTTATAAATAGCTTGATAGCCATCCTCACATTTTATGTTGTAAACAAGTGAATCTATATCAGTAAATAGCAACTCTGAATCTGGCCACTGTTTTTTGGCAAAGTTATAGAGAAAGTCGTACATTAGCCAATTTGATATATCAAGCACAGCGGCACCAACATAAATCGGTTTATCTAACTTTAAATTTGTCTTTCGTCGCTGTATTACAACAAGATTTTCATCAAATATTTTCATCCTGACAAAATCATCATCGTTAACTAATTTATTTCTGCGATTTATATCATTAACAATTTCAGTGCTGACTCGCTTTCTGATATTCTCCATTGTTTTGCCGAACACGGAATTGTTCATCAGCTTAAAAAAGCTTTTCTCAAACTCAGCTTTTTAGCAATAGCACGACGTTTGGTATTTAAACCAATATTGATTAAATTTTAACACACGATGAACTTTTCTCAGAATTAGTCCAGCATCTACTGCTCGTTTTAAATTTTTGTAATGTATCACGTAATTTCTTTTATTTAACAAGGTTGGAACTAACTTATTAATAATCGAACTTTTTGCTGTTGTCAATGGCTGTTGTTCAGGCGATAATGAACTGTAATCGATTATCATAGACTCTGCACAAAACGGATAGTCGTTTTGCAGATCATATAATGAACTAGGATAATCGAGATGAACTTCAACAAAATAACTGATATTTTCTGGGAGACTTTTTCTGTTTTTTTAAGAAATAGATTTGGAGTTGTCCAATGAAATCCACTGCACGGCATTGGCTCTGACATAGCGTAGCCATACAAATTATTTATATTCAAATAAACGATGTATTTTGATGGTAAATTTTTATCATAATTGTTTAGATACTTATTGTAAGCTACCGCATATTTTTTTTTGTAATTCCACTAATACCTCCCCTGACACCTTTTTCAATAAAATTAAACATATCAGCATCAGTTAAGAGATCCAATTCTATTTTGCTCCTTTTTTAGCAGAGGTCCCACGACAGTCCTGGCGCAGAATAATACCAACATGGGTCTAATGTATAATTCTCATAAGTAACTTTACGAAAACTCTCAAAAACAGCTTCTAGTAATAATACATCTGTTTCAAATATTAATCAAGATAATCACCAAATGTTTTACAAAGAAATTTCTTCCAAATTTCCTGTGCGTAATTATCTTCATTGTCTGTAATATTTTCATTGTTTAGCTTTTAGCTTTTTCGGGCAGGGAAGTTTTATCAAATCTGCTGCAGTAGTCAAGATACTCATACGGAAAGACACCTTTCTTGTTAGTGCAGAGTAATCGTCACCAAAGCAACTTCTCAGATTACCAAAATTGTTACAACCTTTAACAAGTTCGTCTAACGGTGCTGCCTTAAATTGCAGACTGTCAATAAAACGTAATTTGCTAAGCGTGACTGACATATACTTTTCAAAATTGTTTGGGATACATTTTATTGTATTGTTTAGTTTTAATTTAGATTTAATGTTATCATCGCCAATAGCCTCCACGATAATATGACAGTGATAACCACGAAAACTTTGCAAAACGACAGGATAAAATTCTGGCGCATGAAATTTTAAATTACAATTGTTATGTGTTGCTCCGCGATATTGGCGTTGACAAAATTGGCACAACAAACCACTTTATAAGCTACTCCACAGGGAACATGTTGTATTTTCCTGGTGCTTGATTTATTTGGATTATTTTCTTCGCCTGCTAGAGGAACATGTAGACACTCGAAATCAGTATAAATGACAAACGGGATATTTAGCTTATGATTGTAATTTTTAAATTTTAATACTTTTTCTTTTTCTTCTGGCATTGTTATTTTCTGGACGTT
>JAECUM010030854.1:0-23902 GCA_016617855.1 Megalonaias nervosa | reverse complement strand
TATTGTCTGAATGTTCTAGTGAAAAAGTAATATATTGGATACAGTGTTGTAAAATCACGCTGAGATATCTGTAACCCAGAATCAACATTCTGATCACGTCCCATGAACGTCATCAGACGATGAGATGCACATGCAACATGATTATTTTCAAAATTTAGCAACACTTCTTCGGAAGGTTCTTGATGTCCATTTATTCTCAAAGAAACTTCACTAACTCCAAGCGTATCAAACACCATTGGATTTCGTTCTTGTGAGTCTACTCTGGCATTTTCCTGAAACGCAATAAATATATGTCGTGGTGCTGACACCCCCTGCTGTGATGCTATTTGCCATGTAAATAAACCAGCAACAGCACCTTGAATACTATTTGTGGTCATAGTCAACCATGACAACATTGATTTACCACCACTGTCCATAAAAGAAAGTAACCGTTGTTCTTCGGTAATCGATGGAGTCATTGTTGGCATCCACAACGAAAGTTTTGTCAGTATTACTTTACCTGCAGCAACTGCAGTATCGTGCCATATTGCATCATTGTCGGTGGCTTTTCTAACAAGTACCACTGTATGTTTAGCGCCAAATATAACCTTCCTAACATTTCTGCAGAATCTAAATATATGTGACAGTGGAATCGCACATGAAAATTCTTCATCACCGTTTAACATTGTTCGACGTGATGCGAATCCCAAGTTGAAGTTTTCATTCATTGATGCAACTTCAGTTCCAGCTGCATTTAGTGTTACGTTTCTGTTTTCTGGATGATCATTTGTATCCTTTGCAAACATCATTGATGGACCAGCTGACCTTGAGTAATCATCGCTGTATCTTGCAAGACCAGGTATCGTCGTGGCAACGTCCACGTTTTCCAAGCATGATTCAATATTCTTTCCGTCAATGATATATATGGCACTGTTAAATAAAGCCATGACACCATTGTTAACAAAACCAACTCGATCACCAATTCCGTATGCGTTATTATCTGCTCGTAAGAGTCTACATTCTACTTCAATAAATGCTTCAGCGGGTAAGAAATGCCTACTTGTATCTTGAACTTGAAGTTCAATTCGTCCACGCTGATCTGGAATTCGTGCGTCATAAGAATAATATTGATAATCACGCACAGACTCATCCTTGAGTACTGGTGCGTCCATGTCAAATGCTGGATCAGATACACGTTTGAACATCTTTATTATATTTACCTTCGTCTAACACGAAGACCACTTCGGGAAGTGAGACCACTTCCAGCTATCAGACTAGCGGTTATATTTTTTTTCTTTTTCTGACATTGGTACACTAGCCAACTCTGCTAGTTTTTGATTCGCAGCTTGATTTATTATTTTGCTAATATTTGCAGGCATCACTTCAGTGCTAGCCAGTTTCACCGGTGGCTGAGGTTTTCGTCGTATTAATCGTGCTAGTCTATCTTTGATTGCTGAAAATGCTTTACTAGCAACATTACCAACAGCACCAATACCTTTTTCACGAACAACATCAATAGCTTTCATTCCTAGTTGCTTTGCAATCGGTATTGCTGTTGGGGCTATCCTTCTAAATAGACCCTGAACAACATCAGCGAGTCCATCTCCGTAGGTCGTTTTGTATACTGGTAATCGTGAATTTATTACCCTGACCATGGTTGGTCCATGTTGAGCATTATATACGATCATTTTATTATAATAACTGTATCTAATTATATACTCAATCCAGTGACTTAGTCACTGTGGTAGTCATCGGCGATTTCATTAATGAGAGACCGATACACATTAATATCTATGATACCGCCTGTAAATGTCACAATTTGATCCGAAAAATATTCAGATATGTCACTGAATTTGCTTTTGCACGCTTGATATCTGACCCCTCACCAGGTACCCAAGGAGACTGGATCTAAAATCAAATTCCTCATCAACATGAGAAATCTATGTACCAAGTTTGGTGGATTTCCACTCTTGGGTTTAAGAGGAGATAGTGTTACGGACAGATGGTATAAACCCAACCCCATAGCACCCCGCCCACACTCAAGCATAGAGATAACAAAACAATTAAAAGCTACGCCGGTCACACTTATGGCATTAATGCTTGGTCACAAAGTCCCAGAAACATTTGAAGAGATATATGTATTTCTGTTTATTTACTGACATTACTAAAATGTACGTATTTGTCTTTGTATAACATTATTGTCGACTTTACAAAAAAGAGACGTATTTGTTTGCGTATAACGTGATTTATTTGACATCTCAAAAATTGCTGTCTTTGTTTATATATAACGTTCACACAACTGCGAACTTATATTTCATAATACGCAGATATATCTATGTCTATGCAGTTAGTAGTTGGGCGTGCGTTAAAGCTATTGACGGTAAAGCATTATAAAGCTTCCATCGCTACTGTACCACATAACGTCCTTACAAAATGCCAATCAACCTCACTACGAAAGACCACCATCACCGCCACCAATGTTTAGCCAACTAATATGATAAGCCAATCAATATGACTCTCTGCTTGCCATTATATTCAACTAATTATCGATCTCTCAGTCTATTTATAACTGACTTACAAGGATCGACCATTTTTTATTTGCTTGACGTGGAAGGAGATATTTTATTCCTTCCTCTATCCCAAGATAATTTCGTCTTCATCTAATATAACGGATACCAATAATATCCTTTGTTGTCTTCAAAATCAGAACAAGAATTTGTTAAATCTATTTGATACCCAAAAATTCAAAAAGCAACTGCAAAACAAATTCCAGGGCCCAGACATCTTGAAATATAAATGTTCGGTCCCTCATTCTGCATGATCGTCACTAAGTATGCACCTCTGCTATCTGGTGATTAACTATTCAGTTGTGGCTATGATGCATACCTCGACCAGCTCGGTGGACACAATTGTATGTGTGTAAAGAGTCTAACAATAATGGAACTAACTACAGTTAATTGTCTTATGTACGCTTTATACACAACAAAATCTAGCAATCTATACCATTACACAAGGGTTTTAAGTTTTAGTTGTCATCAACAGCTGACCTCAGTTTAAGTCACTCTGGGTACGTATTAGAAATCCTATGTTAAAATTGTCCATAGGTTTAACATGTCATTGGTAGCCAGGGTCGAAAATTTGCAGCCTCAAAAGTTAATATAACATTACGTCGTAGATTTGGGGCTACGGTGATGCTACAAGTAAACCGATGGGTCTATGAACTTAATAGCCTCAAACTGTGTTAAGGCCTTAAGCGGGAAAGCTAATGTGAAAATACTTCGATACTATCCAAACACACCATACATACAATCCAGCTTCAACTTTTATGATTACTATCCAAACACTACTAAATCCTCACACAAGCATATTATGGAATCACACAGAAGACAGGGGTCGTTTTTTTTAACAATGAATTGTAAATACAGAGACAGACATACACAAACAAAAAGTTGCAACAATTTAAGGTTGACTAGAATTCCAGTCATTTAGAACATTGCCATTTGTTGTAATAAAAATCTTGAAAGAAGTGTTTTACTTTGCTTGCTGTTGTGATTCATCAATAATTGATCGTAGGAGCAAATTGTTTTGTGGCAGATCTTGTATGATATTTCTGGTTACATTGTCTATGGACTTAAGTATGAAATAAAGTCATTATCATACATTGATCTAACTATAAATCATTCCGTTATGGAGTGATTGTCATCTTTATCTAGAGCATGATCGACTTCGGTGTAATAGCCCGGATCGAGCGAATAATAAAAATATGAAATTAATGGATGGAATATATGGAGATGTTAGCAGAGATATAAAATAGAACAATACAAGCCCGCGTATGTAAAATATAATAATTTTAATCAATTAAATAAACAAAATGAAATTGTGTAGGACACTTGAAGGACACACTTCTATTCGGAAATAATTACCAAAAGTAATAAAAATGCAATTAGCCATATTGCTTGCACAGATGCGACTAATTTCATCGTAAATCCAGTGAGAGTTTTCGAACGCAATTGTCTGCATAACTTGATGACTTGGTTGCGGGTCACTCTATGTTTGCTTGGGGATGATTTATCCCTCTGTCTCCCTCCGTTGCTGCCTTTAATGACTTCGCTCTCGCCTCCAGCCTCTTAGGGGTCATTAGCTGCAATATTATATTTTTCTACGTCCTAGATGGCGCTATTCTCCTTTAAAATAGATAAATATGCAATCTAAATAGTTTGTTGGGTCTTGACTTTTTGGAAGGAACATCATCTCATCTTTCTTTACCTCAGATATTATCATATCGCATTTCAAACAGACAATAACTGCGAAGATGGCTTTCAGACCACAACCTGGCATTTCATACCATATAGATTCAAGCACAGTTCATTCCATAAACAAAACATAGTACATGAAGATGAATGTATTGCTCTAACAGACTATTTAACAACACTAACTGACTTACAGCACAGTCTGGTCTTAATACACAATTAAGCTCCAGCCGTGGGAACTATTTATCACTATCAGGACTAATTCTTACACATGTACATATACGGTCGACATTAAATAGCCCTCATTCTTGCAGCAATGCTAATACAACTGCAACCAGATTTTAAATAATTCACATCGTAATTATACGAATGAATTAGCAAAATTCACCTATAATCTTAATTACAATATTTGCTAACTAACAATCCATTGGCATAAACTTTATGCCATCCTAAGAATAATATCAATTCCCAGCATACATTATTCGTATTACATATAAACAATACAATTTTAAAAAAAGTTATCTCAACCTTCCGATCAATAAAATAATGTATTAAATTCTTAGAATACGTGAGTCATATTACATTCAAGAAAAATATATTCAAACATCTATTTTACGACTCTTATGAATAAAAAGGTGAATGACACTAAGATAAATAAATTCAAACAATTATCTTCAGCCTCCTATCAAAGAAAAATTGTATGAAATTAATATACGGTTTCTTACTGTCTTTTCCCCTTTTACAGAATCGTCAATAAAGACTTCCAGTTCTCTTAGACAATGGTCATGAGGGCGTACACCATGCCTCCGGAGCCAAGGTCTTCGCCTTCGTGGTGATGTGCATCAAGTCGGACAAGATCGACTGAGATTCGTTTGTGCAAATTCTCCATGGTTTTCCCAAACACTTTTCATCTCAGACTCACTGGTGGCCTTAGTGCGTAGGTCCGTATTCATCTGAATATATGGGACCATCCAGACTGGCTGGCGAGATTTGAACATTCAAATAATCGATGACACGTATACCCAGTCGCAAGTACAGGTGCAGATTTATCACGTGCAGTACATAGTTGTGTTTGGTCCAGAGACTCGGGACGAGCTTGGTGCATTGGGCGTATTTGCACTGATACGCAGGCAACCACGACGCGGGCACAGACAGCGCTTCTGGAGCCAGCGGATAATAATTGTGGGCCTCGTGTAAGTGCTAGGGATATTCTATGTCAACTTCAAAGGAGTATCCATGGTCACCAAGGATGTTGTGATCGTCCACATTCTTGTGGAGATCAATGTGTGGAGGATTGATCCACTGAAATCCACCCACTGGCAACGGTTGCTTTGCTTGATAGGAGGAATACCTCCACTATGTCTGGAGTACCCTGAGCACGATAAAGGAGTGGCAACACTGTTTTCCCATCACATCGAGCTACAGCATAACAAAATCCGCATGGAATTAGGCGCGCACTGACTGGGCGATATCAGGGGCATTCATGTCTCTGTGTTTCATCGTGCCGCAAAAATGGCCCACTCAAAACAATTATCAAAATTCTTCATGTTAATCACAGACTTTTTCCGGACCAATTTCGGTGTTGCTATGTAATCTCTAGATGGACCTCTAACAGGCCACACCTTTCTTGTGATTGTTGTGTTTTTGCAAGAACATTCTCGGCCACCTCGACAGCAGAGGCGAGACGACGTTTTGTTCTTCCTCAGCAAGAAGAAGGTTTGTTCATACATATCTACTATCGCAAGAATGTCTTGCGCCTCTGGGTATTCGGATATGGTGCTCTGGCACTTATTGTGTGAGTTGTTTTACAGTTGCTTTGTTGGTTGGTTTTTGTTGTTGTTGCGGCTGTTGCAGTGACAGTGACAACCGGTGGTGCCGGTTGCGGTTACGGATTCAGGGCAAAGATGGGTCGCAATAATTTAAGTATGTCTGCTTTTCTCCTACGACTTGGTATGCGTATGCCATGCTGCCTTGCGAGCTGTCTTTACTGTGGCACTGTAGACATGATTATACTAGGGGAGGGCTAAGCGACGATCTAATTGGAAAATATTGTTATTTTGCCAGGATCAGAAACTGCGATTGCTTTAATCCTCGTGATTGTTTCATCTATTTCTTTTGTTGTGGTATCTGCTTGTCTTTGTGCTTGGGCAGCCACTGGCGTTTGCTGTTTTGCTTTTAGTATGCACAATTTATGGTACTCACTAGGAGATCCACAAAGCTGACAAAATTGGTTACGTGATTTGACTCCGATGTCACATTTCACGCAAGGTCGTGCCCCTATGCCTTCACGTAATATCTGCGTGTGTGTTCTGCAGTAGTCGTAATGGCACGATCTGCCACAGGTTTCGTATTTCTCAAGGCAAGTCGCTTTACATTTGTTGCGTCCCAATGCCATGGGCCTTCTGTGTTCTAATGTCATGGAGCTTCCTCTTTACATACATGCGGGTGTTTATCTAACTAACAAATATACTGCCACGTGTTTATGTTAGAAGCACTCCACTCGTACTATATATGGCCAGCACGAAGCTATAAATTAATCCTTGGCAAATATTTGACCACACCTGTCTCTGAGTGCCCATCCTTCTACGGTACTGAGTAAAACATTTTTCAGAAAGGAGTCCGCCTCAATAACCCTAAATGAGCCATCATCGAGTACTTCAACAACATCGATGTCGACATGCAACTTCCGCACACATATACAATAATATTGACCCCGACCCCCCATCATGAATTTCATCCACTGACAATATCTTTAATATAAGAATGTTAGTTGCTCAACCATAATTTCCTCTGTCCACTAGTAGAAAATGATCAATGCACATATACCATAGAGGCTAATACACTTCAGTAACTCAATACATAGCAGAGCTGCTATAGTAGGCTTGGCAACGTGCGTATATCGATCGCTACCATAAAACTCGCTTGTCTCTCTGCAGAGATTTTCCTATTCACAATCGCTGATGTGCAGGCTGGCACAGAGTAGTACGGAATTGATATTTGACCTTATTCAGTACACTGATGGGACACGGATAGCTGTACAAGACTCTAACCCCCAGGACTGGCTAACTGGGGTCACATGGATGATTACGCCTTTGGCGGCCCTTCAAGAACAAAATGTAACCAAACATGTATGGATCGCGTGGGGGATTGTTTGCCATGCGTGTTAGAGGCAAGGACGTCTCTCCGAGGACCCATAGGGTACCGAATAAGGAAAAACACCCACTTGTGTACTACTTTCCACAGCTTGATACTATTCTGTGTTTGTGTAAGGTCTCATTGTCAATAAAGCACTTTCGCTGAACTTCATTTTCAGAATTTCATGAAGTAACTGCTTATCGTTCTCATCTATCTGAAGACTGGTGATTTTGTCTGAGCCTGCAAATTTGTAATTGAGCCACAAGTTATTTCTGTAACCACCACTACAGAAAATAGAGTATCTCCTGCACCGGAAACAGACGCTATCATAGCAACGCAGTGTTGCATCTAAAATTTCGGTTACAACAACTTGATTTTCTGTAAATTGACCCCATTTTCTTCCATTAATATTTTAATACTAAGCTGGAGAGGGTTTTAACGTCTGGACTATGGACGTTTTGTGCTTGCTTCCAGCTTTCTCTTGTTGAAGCAGCAGGAAACATAGCATCACTGAATATGGCAGATTTGCAATTATAAAACTGTGAATTTCTCAAACGAGTTAGATCTTCTAAAAGTTCCACTTGCAGTATGGGATACCATGTTTTACATGCTTCTTGAAATCCAAGGGCTGATTTTGCATCACCGTCTGAAGTCACAAACTTCACTACTAAAACTTCATGAAGCGCAAACTGTGTCCTAATTTATGTCCCATTTTAAACTAACAGTGAGGTGTTAAATATGAATGCTTGTATCAGCGTTTGGACACAAAACTTCATTTCCTTTTCCTCTGAGCCAAGCTCTCTCCAACATAATTTGTATTCACATGTAAATACTCATGGTCAGTATTTGTTTGACAGCTTGATATTTGCTCCGTCAACACTTGTCCCTTTGATGTTATCTCTTATACCTGTAATTAAGTGATGAAGTATGTATGTTTGGCGTGTTTAATATTGTTGCTGATTCTGCTGAAGAGCTGCATAGAAAAAACAGTAACTCACATGTAAATAAAGTACCCCTTCTTCGGAAGGTAAAAGAGCGTAGTCTATTCAAAATACCAGCCCACAGTCTCCAAGTTATGAACTCAAAATTGATTTTCAAGACTGATAGTTTCACAACCAGTTTTTACAAGGAAAGGGTACGCCGGTGAATCAAGAAAATAAATAGCTTTTACAAATACAGATTGGTTTTCGTGTCAACAATAACGGCTTATATATTTATCTAATCTCGTAAAAATCAGTCTTCATAAGTGAAATCACTCTTTGAAACATTCTTTCACTAATATTATGCTCACTTGTTAGTAAACAAAGACAATTTTATTAATGGAGTTAATTGAAACCATCCAGGCACCTATAACCATCTCCATCCGCAGTTTCAAACAGTATCATATAAACAGCTTTCCTTTTTGAGTTTCCTGCAGTTATATATTCATATTAAAACCGGACAAATACAATAAGATGACTAATTAACTTACTGATTCTAATCTAGTTTAAGCATATCCCAGATTACACACGCGCTTTGCGCACTTGCTGTACTTCGTTTGAGGCTAGACGAATGTGCACTTTGACCTACTTTTGCCCATAGTTGCGTGTGTATGTGTGTGTGTGTATTGGGCTTTTTTCTCCCTATAAAACTCCCTTTGTCCCTATCAAATTCACTTTTCCTACCTACCTACCTACCTGCAGTAGCGCGTATTCAGCCATTTGCAACACTGTTGCCATTTTTCCCCTATGTCCAGTATAGTGACGTCATTAAAGCTATACATTTTGAGGCTATAAATACAGACTTGGGTTTTCCATAGGAATTTCCACAGGTTGTAGCTATACATAGATAGGGTTTTTAAACAGGATCGTCACAAAAGTTGAGGCAATAAATATATGCTAGGTTTATCCATTTTAGTCTAAACCAGTGTAACCTAAACTTCAGGGATATGTTAGTCAATTAGTTAGACAATTTCGTAATTTTAGCGTTACTTTTAGTTACATCCATTTTAGCGTTGGTCTTTTCCTTGATTATAGCTATTTATAGCATCATTGCAATTATGCAAATTTATGAACACCGCCAACATAATTTCAGGTCTAGGTAATGCTTAAAAAATAAATCTCGGGCTTGTATTTGTATATGTCTGTCTCTGTCTCTGTTGTGTTTGGCCCTCTACCACCCTCGTCGCTAGAAAGGCCCCATACAATTTACCCACTGTCCCCAGACAGGCCCATCCATGTTCAAGGTCCCCTTGTATGTAGATAGTCCCATGTTCAATTCCTATTTTCCCTAGAAAGTCCCACTCATGTTAAATTTCCCTTGTCCTTATAGTAGCCCACCCATGTTAATTTTCCCCCTGTACGCATACTATGTTTGTGTGATAGAATTATGTAGAAAAATCTATGTATGTCTATGTTTAAGTCTCTAACCCTGTCTCTGTGTTTATGCCTCTATTTGTCCCTTGTCCCTAGAGTAGCGCATATTCAGGTCTGCCACTTGCAACACTGTTCCTAACTACTCCGTTCGATTGAGATCAGCCACTTGCAACACTGTTGCCATTGCTTCCCCAGTGTCCAATACCGTGACGTCACCCTATCCAATTCCCTTTGTCCGTATACAGTCCCATCCATGTTCAATTCCTATCTGAGTCCCACCATGTTAAATTCCCATTATTCCTAGACAGTTCCAATCCCTTGACTCTATGTTAAATTTCCCTTGTCACCAGACAGACCCACCCATGCTAAGTTCTCTTGTCCGTAGACAGGCCCAATACATTGTCGCTATACGTTCCCTATGTTAAATTCCCATTGACCCTAGACAGTCCCAACACATTGTCGGTAAAGATTCCCTATGTTAAATTCCCATTGCCACTAGATTGCCCACCCATACTCTCTATGTCTATGTCTCTATTGTGTTTGTCCGTATCACACCCTTGTCCCTAGACAGACCTATCCACGCTGTTCCATTTTCCGTTTGGGTCTAGACAATCACTGTTTCATTTCATTCCCGCTTGGGTCTAGACAGTCCCAAACCCATGGATCTAGACAGTCAAATTCCCGTTTGGGTCTAAACTGCCCCAGGGGTATTTTCCTGCTATAATCCTTTGGGTCTAAGTTATCCCCATTAACTCCTTAACTCACCATAGTCCATAACTGACTACGCAGTTGATTCCAGTGTTGTCCTACCCTACTAGAAGCAACTGATTTGAATTTCATTACTATTGATACTAACTTCTACCAGTTCCGATGAGCTTGCAAGTGTTATGGTAATTCAAAAATCCACGTAGAAGAGCCCAAAGAACACTGTAGACATTTATTTGTTATCATCTGGAAGTAATGTAGTAATCTTACTTCTTCACATACATCGCAAACTGTTTGCTTCGGACTAATATTATCTAAAAATACCCTAGACTTTCAATTTAATATTCATAATGCCTTGATCGATCATATTTGCTCTAACTGAAACAGGTAATCACAAATCTCATTATGGCATATTATGAGTCATAACTTATCCTTTGAACTATAGTCGACAATAGTTTCCATCACTTTGCAAAAGATCTTGGTGTTTTATATGCAGATCAGTCGACGTGGCATTGTCTTTAATAAATCACATGAAGCCTCTTCCAATTTAGACTAAGCACGATGTTTAATGAAAATATACGAGGAACACAGTATCTTTCTTGTAAATGACACCCTAGCAGAATGCATGTGTACTGTACACACTCAACCAATATATGTTTTACGATAAGTAAACACTCTCACAGTAGCAGATGTACAATGTAGGTTTGCAATACATACATACAGATGGTGGGATATAAATATTACATATTTAAACACGAATATGAATTCAGCATGAACATTACTTTCAAGTTTAAATCTGCTTTAGCCTTAAATGTGTTTCAATAATTTAATAATGCGTTAAATTATTTGAGGCCTTTTGAGGCCTCACCTAAATATTTTTAATCATTGTATATATTTTATGTAAATTGACAAAACTTCGTTATTAACAACTACGATTTGAATTCAGATTCCTTAATTTGGGATTTAAAAAGAACTATGTTTTGAGGTAAGACTCAGAATAAATTAAATTACACAGTATTTAACTGAACTATTTCTGATCATTAGCTAGGAGAGTATATATAACGCAATACTAACACGATGCAAGTGTTTATATCCAACATGAACAAGTGGGTTCGCATTGCTCACTATCTAAACAAGTCGAGGTAAGTACTGATATCCTTAGTTTTATTTGCTTACAGTTATACTTTTTTCTACAACACAAACAGTAGACCATTTAGTATGGCTGTATACATGTAGCACTCTTTTTAAAAAATGGTAGGTTTGTGCAAAAGAAGTTTGAGAATCTGAAATATGCTGCGTATTGCAGGCACATTTCTTCGCGACTTTATGTGACGCAGACTTATTGATGAGTTATTAAGACAATGAACTAGTAAAACAATCAATCTTCCATGAGTTGCATTATAGTCGAGAGATCGGTTATTATTTTATTTTATTGACAGGGCGATACAGAAACAAGAGAACTGCGTGAGGTATATTCCAATTGATTACGGCAACAGAAGGAACTGTCTTCGTATAGAAATTGAGAAAAAGAGCATCGATAGGAGGATAAACGAAGGACATGTTAAAACAAGTTTATCAGTGCAGCGTATGTAGATATCATAATTATCAAATATTCAGTTTGTTGGTTCCTTGGTTGATTTTTTTTTGTTCGTGTTTCTTATTATTGTTTTTGCAAACATTGTACAATAATTTTAAAGATGTGTTAAGATACGAGATGCACAACAATATCGACAAAACACAATTTTTTTAAATGGATAATTAACCTTTTGTTGTACAATCTTTATATTATAACTGCTGATTCTTTTAATTAGTTTCTGGCAAAAGAAGAAAACATGGTTCTTTACACGTTCAAAATTCACATCCTGTCTCCTTTTCAGTCACTGCAGACAACATCATTAACATATAAAACTAAACATTATCTCTTTTAATATTTGTAATTTGCAAAAATTCAATTATAGCAAAATATGAGTTTCATAAAATAATCAAAAGCTTTATTTATATTGTGAAACTATGGTTAAAGACAGTTGCGTCTGCAGCAGGTTGTTAGACTTTCTTCTCTGCTTAATAAAATACCCTGTAACTCCTTCGTGGTCAGATTCAAGCATACCTTGCATCTCCTGGCAGGATTATTGTTGACCTGATATAAGCAGTGTTTGATAGAGACATTCAAAACGGTTGTATATTTGATATTGTCAGGCGCACAAAACGGTACATAGTGAGGTTCATCATTTATCCAGCTTTTTCGAATAAATTGAAAGCTCTACAGAATTAAAACTACCGATAACTGCTTCATACTTTCACATAACCAAGTCAATAGAAAGGTGACATTTTAATAGTTTATTTAAGCTAATGTTTGTTGAGATTAATTGTTCCAACAAATGTTGAATCTATGTGCTAATCTGGGTTTAATTCAAACAGATACAAACTTTGTTTCAAGATCATGCCTACGTCTAGTGTTGCTGTCGTTTTTCACAGCTAATAAATAGCTTTTTTTCCTTTTTCTTGCCACTCTGTATGAGTTCATATACATAGTCCTGATTATGCCAAATTTGAACATGCTTCAAATAGTTCTATGGCTACCGTTTTAGAAAATTGAAAACGTCACTCGGTGAAAAAAGATCACAATTTTCAAACTAGTATCAGGCTTATTTAACTCTTTGCTCCAAAGCGAGGTGTACCCCAATGCAGATGATCCTTTACAGGACATAACTTTCGATTCTATTATCTTTTATTTACAAATTGGTAAGAGTTTCACATACAGGGCATTGTGCACTGGACAAATTATATTTGGCGACACGACCATTTCAATACAAGGTAGACTATGTAAATTTATTTCTTTTTCAGCAAGAAGTACGAAGATAATGCTGACGCGAACGTTCAGATTACTTCTTGGAATAACGAAAATTATATCAGTATCAATGGTATTCCTTGGCTGTATTTATCAGACACTGATAGCATACAAATGGCAACACATATTTGCATATGATTCCGAAGTAAATTTCAGGATGATATGTATTGTTGGAGATTGAGCACGGTCTTTTAAAAGATTCTTGAACTCATTTAATAATGCATCATATTTCGGCGACATCGTCGTTCTTGACATTTGGATTGACAGATCCACAGATGGAAAGGTGGATATGCAGACGTTTGAGGTGCGAATTCCTTTCAGTTTCTTCACGGTACAAAGTATATACACATTCAACCATCAAATGTAGGTATATACGGACAGTGGATTTAAACATGGGATGTCAGTGATCATTCCCCAGAAATAGCTGTTATAGTTGAAGATGACATTGAGGTTTCTTCTTTCTTCTACAAATGGTTAAAAATGGTGCACAACAAGTATGATAGTTAAGATAATATAAACGGATATTCGTTACACGGCACATGTAAAACTCATGCGCTAATTAAACCAATAAACACATATGTCGATGTTCCTAAAAACTACAGTTTTTCTTTATCCAGCCTTTAATTCTTTGGGATTTTCACCACAAAGAAAGTACTGGCTACATTTCGTGCACTGGGTGACATTAAAACATAAAGATTCAACATTTAAACCGTCTGTTGCAAATATTGAGCCAACAATCGCGTACGAGATAGTACAAAGTAGAGGAACAGAGGCTAATAACTGGGATTTTCTGCATCTATATCATGCATATGAAAACAAGCTCTTTCACTATGTTTCCAAATATTCAAGGTAAGATTTGTCTAACACTTCGTTAATTTATAACACGACGTAAATACTATTAAGGATGAAGCAATAACCTTTTCATCAGGTACATACATCAATGCTTATTTATTGAGAATCTGAATATATATTTTACCCCGTGGAAAAATAGGGTTCAAATGCGAATTTTAAAACATTTCAACGAGAATGCGGAAACTTTTTCTTCTATGTTCTTAAATTAATTAACAGAAAGAAGCATAATCATTCAGTTTTGTAAAAGGTAACAAATAATTTAATTATCTAAGTTATAAATGAACATTTGAGATGAACTTGCAGTATTATTAATTAAATCCAAAATAATTCTAAAAGTTTAAACACAAGTCCAAAAGATTCAATGTTCCGAATGCATTTCAGGTCCTCGAATACGCTAATGTGTCAACAGTATTGCTGTATCATAATGGTATTGTTCAGAACTCCTTTGAATACATTCAAAATAGGCCAAGAATAAACTTTTAGTCCAGAGACAAAGAGTATTTCGTTATTCCAATGAAGAATTAAAAAAATTTGGTTTACTCTCAGATTATGTCTGAACACAAGATTATACACACCTGAAGACTGATATTAAAACAAGAACATAGGAAATAACAACGAATTAACTGATAAACTCTCTTCCTTATATACACACATACTTGTCTACATTGCAATACTTTCCTACACGACCTATGTCACACTGCTTTCTACGTAACATTTTTCACAACATCTCAAGTCTCATAAGACAAAACTGTTGCTATCATCCAATGGGAAATCACCACATTTTGTTTTACTCAGTTTTGTTTGTAGGATTAATTTTAAAACTTGTAACACCTATTTTTAGATCATATGTAATCTACAGAGAATGCCAAACGTGAAAACATCATATTACCAGGTCTAAAGGTTTGAGATTTTTTAAAACTGTGTATAAATGATTTATATCTAAAATATTTTGGATTAAATTACGTCAAATATTACATGATTCCCTGAGACGATTTTACCATAACCACTGACGTGTTCCTAATCTACGGCTAATGTCTAATTCTCTTTCTTTATGCGCGAGTTTCACATTTGTTTTAGGTAACAGAGGATTGTCCGTTTATTGGAGGGAAAAAGGACTACATTACTCAGAGAACAATGACAAAAAGCCCTCTGGAGACCTTCTTTTGGACTGGATTCCTGAAATTTAGTTGTTTCCTGACAAATCTATTATACTATTTCGCTGGAAGAAAAATCAACCCCAGTGAATTATCAATGTCCGTAACACTAACACATATGAGTAGCGTTTTTTCTTCAGGCAAATCATCAGGATAACTCCATGATTCTGAAAGCTGAATTTAAAAGTAGGAGGTGCAAATATATGTAAAATGTTGAAATATCTGAAGGACATAGAATCTTATATTTATTGTGCGATACTTACTTAAGTGTAAGAATATATGTTTTATTCATGCATTTACGTATTATTTAAATGAATCGATTCACCATTTCGAACATTAATATATTGTTTTCTTGTGCGTCATTAATGTTAACTGCACACTTTATTAGAGAAATATCCAAACGTCAAAGCTAGAAAATATCACATAAAAACTGGAACTTTAGCAAACATGTTTTCTACTGTAAGTATTCCTTGCATCTTAAGGATGAAGACTAATTGAATGAGCAATAACTTTTTGTTCCTCTCTTTAACGTATAAATAAATTTCTCATAACTTTTAAAGCAGACTTTGTTGCAAACTTGACGTTGATCATGGTATGCTCTTTGTTGCAAGGTCCAGCATAAACTAAATATAAAGTGCATGGATAATAAACATAGCTATGACATCTTTCTTCTAGCATAAGAAATGTTATCGTAATAGAAAGAAAAAACATTTATTTTTAGCCTTTTGAATACGCTTCGCTGACATTACACAAACGAATGTAATATATTTATTATCTTGCAATAATATTAATAGCAACATTTGATATAAAAATTGACATGTTTGCAATTTAAGATCAATGCACAATTCACGCAAAGGTAATATCCAATTTATTACCTGAAATACATGACTGTGTTTGCCACTTCTGATGTGTAATAGAGCATGTTCTTGGTATTTTCAACAACAAACAGAATCAAGTGGAATACCCCAAATCCGTTTTATTCCTATATGTTTATTTTATAACTATTCAAGTAGACTGCTCATATTTGCTTTATTCCAACTTATGGTTTATAAATATTCCAGTAGAGTAATTAAATTCGCTTTATTCCTATTTTTTTATTTGATAAATATTCAAGTACACTAGCCAAATTGGCTTAATTCCTATTTATGATTCTATATATGTATTCAAGTTGACTACCCAGATTCACTTTATACCTAATTATTTCTGCTTCTTTCATAGCTTCATTAGATATAGGGTTTTATATATCTGTATCTTTACGTTTGTCGATATACATTTTCAGCATATGATTCTTACATGTAAATAAACATAGAAATGTGAGTGCAGAAAAATGCTTGGCTTTCTGTTTGTGAGTTCTGTTCATGGTTTTGACATTTCTTTTTCATATACCCCCCCCCCCAAAAAAAAAAAAAAGGAATCTCTATCGTACAGTGACCTTCGAGTAGTGAGTTTTGCCTAATGAAGTCAACTTCGTCAAACACAAACTGAATGATCTGTCAAGACACTGGTTGTGCTAGGAAAACATCGCCCAAATTGAAAGAATAGAGGGAAATCTAGGTTTATAACTAAAGAACATTTGCTCAGTTACGTATGCTGAACACTTGAAAAAAACAAAAAACAAATTGCAACGCTTTTTTTTATAGCTTTCGCTTAGTTACGTAAGCCAAAAACTTAAAAGGACCAAAAATGCAAACCTACTTATAGTAATCCTACAATGATAACTCCTAACATCATTCGTTCTTTTGCAAATGTTTGTGTATAATTGATTATGTTAAGATAAATGCTGAAAACAAATTTACAGAAGGAAAGGTATATGTTCTTTTTTAAAGAGTATGCAGATATAAGAAAGTAATTTGTTAAATTATGAGCGAAAACACTTTCAACTAAATAGCTGAATAGCCATAAGCCAATATAATCCAAATATATAAATATTGACTACACATAAATTCACTGTAGACACTTACTTTACGGTAAATATAGAATTATCATATACGTGTTTTTATTACTTATATTACTTCTTTTAAAAATCATACTCAATTTTTACTCCTGAAAAAATATAACGTGATTTCCTGTTTTCTTCAGTCTAAGCTAAGTAATACTTCGCAACAAAATATTTGTTTCATGGAAACCGAGAATGGTTAGGTCTCTTTATAAGCCTTTGTCTGGGGATATCTTAGCAGTTGGATGTACTCGAGAACTTAAACTTTGACCCCAGCTTCGGCGGCGAAGGCTTCGTCAGTTACATCATTGGCAGCCATTTAATAACGTCACAGTTTTGTTTGTGATTTCAATACAACTTTCTAATGTGGCATTCATTCTTCATGGCTTGGGTGTTAGTCCCCTCACCTCTGAATCATTCTAGATGACACGTAAGTCAAATTGACTTTTTGTATTAAAGAAAAATTGTGGTTGCCTTTAAAGATTAACGCATGTATAATAGTTGTGTTACCCAGGAAAATCTCCAACTGTTGGGATGTTAATGAGAATAGGTTGGGTTGTTTCTTGCACTATTATAAAATATCCAAAATGAAGATAGGTCACAGTGACCTAATGCTTGATCGTGCATTAATTAGATTAACCCGAGTGCAAATGATTTGTCTTACTTTGAGTTTTGTCTACATGTAGGATTGATCTTGATCATTCATTAAATATCACTACAAGAGAACGTTATTTAGAATGATCTAACTTCCTAACACTTAGGATTTTGTTGTTCATAGATTAACTCCAGGATAAAAGCTCTCTTTTCCTCGCACATATACAACTATAGGAATGGCACCCACAGGGAACAGTGCCATGTATACTTTGCATCATTCTGATCCAACCCAGATGAATGTAAGTCACACTAACCTACCTCTTATTACCTTATGACTTTGTTTTCTTATTGGATTACTCAAGTGCAAATTACTATCATATTGACAAATTTCAAGTTGTAGGTGTGTTTTGTTCATGAAACTAAACCACCCCAAGTAAGTGTTGGTCAGAACGACCTACTTTTCTAAGCTATTGATTTTACTCATATATAGTTTAATCTCGGTGTAAAGCCATTTGCGATACTGGCAGGTTTCAACTTTATATATACGCTCTGATTATGATCCCTAACGTTATTCTAAATCGCAAAAATATCAACGATGTTCATTGTGACTAGTTTTTGGCAGCTAGTGATATTGGCATATACCGGTTAACACAATGCAAAGATTGTTTTCCTCCTGGAAGATTCTCAGCTGAGAACATGTTATCCATATTTAGCCTTGTCAAGACGTTACTTTCAATGCTGTGTCCTGCCCGCACGGTGATGTTAGTCACAGTGACTTACTTCTCTTACACTAATAAATCTTAAGCCTGTTCCTTGCATCAGACAACATCATAATATTAGCAGACTTGGTTCTTTCTCTGACAGGTCTTGTTAAAACCAAGCTGAAAGAAAACTACAACTCTTACAGAGACTTTTCTTCCTTTGCGGATTCAAATAACAGTTCAACAACAACTCATTTAGAAGCATGGAAATGAAACTATTAGAGGAAATTTTTGGATACCTAATTCACTCATAATCTGTTGAAAATCCCAGACGTGAAATTGCCTCGATAGATTGGACGGATTTGAAGAGGCCAAGACTTGTAAAGAACTTTTTGAAGGATTTAACTATCACTTTAATCTTATTATTCCGTAAATGGGCTACTTCTCGAAATCTTGTCGATGCACACTTTATGGTCAACAAGTATTGGTTGCATGACTTGGTCTTTAGGGGCCCCGAGTGGCCGAGTGGTCTAAAGCGCTGTCCGTTACGGATCACTGCCATCTCACCTCTGTCTGCGTTGGTTCGAGTCTAAGATTCGGCGAATGTGGATGTGTGAGAAAGCTTGCCAGTAGCTTCTCGTGGGTCGGTGGTTCTTTCCGCGGATTTCCCGGTTTCTTCCTCCACCATTAATACTGTCCGCCATGTATAGCCTATCGTGTGCTGAAAAATGGCGTTAAGCCCCACAACAACAACAACAACAACTTGGTCTTTAGGTAAAGGACCTACACATTCTATTATTATTCTGCTATATGGTCGATCAAATGCAGAAATAGGTTGCAGATGAGCCTTTGGTATCCTCTGATTGGGTTTTCGTACCATTTGACAAATGAGACAAAATCTACATTATACAAACCCGTCACTTTTAATTTTTTCCAATAAATGTGATTTAAGATCTTATAAGTTTTATTTACTGTTAGCTGTCCAGCCAAACGTGTTTCATGTGCTATACTACAAAGTTTCTGCACTTACGACTTAGGAACAACAATTTGATAGCTCATTTGTCACCAGCGGGTACCGGAGGTGGTCTCCATTTTCTCGTAAGGACCCCATTCTTAACAAAATACCAAGCTGGTAGCTCTGAGGCTTCCATTCCGCAAATAGCCCTATTAAACAAACAGGAGAACTCTGGATTTTTTCCTCTTCAACAAGTGTCGGACGCTTGTCATCCTAATTAAAAACTGATCAATAAATCTTTTTTGCCATAATTCTAGTAACTGGACAAGAAGGCTATAAATCAGGAATATCAATTTTCAAATAGGATCAACTTTTTGATCCAAGCAAAGATTGTCATTTACAAGCGGATTATCGACAATCTTATCTCCAGCTGTTATTGCTTAGCAATAAATGAACAGATAAAATGGACAAAGCATTCACAGCTCTATCATAAGTCCTAAAGAATCAAATACTCCGAGTAAGACTAAGATCCTCGAATGTACTAGTTTGCCAACATTACTGACGTATAAAAATGGCATTGTTCATAAACAGTTTGAATAAAATTACAATACTCCCAGAATAACATTTTAGTCCAATAATCACTTTATAATTTCAACGAATAATTTAAACAAATATTTCTTCTCAAATAATATTTAAACACAACATTAAATACATCTGCAAAGTGATGTTACCACATGAATATAGGAAATGAGAATCCGAAATTGGAATGAACCAAGCGCTCAGCTCCCTCATATACACACATACGGACATAAAATGCAATGTTCTCCGTTATCTGGTATCCAACACTCCACTTATACTATCGAACATGCAGTGTGTGGAGACCAATACCCAGTCATCTACAATCCAAGAAACCACAAAATACCATTAGTGCGCCGTATATATGTTACCAAAACATATTGTCTACTATCCAACACCGCTTGCCATACTATCAACACGCCGTATGTGGTAAACAATACACCGTCATCAACTATCCATCACCTCCACACTGCCGTCAACACGGCTTGTGTCGAGACTAATACACCGTCATGTACTATTCAACACACCACATTTGTGGCATCTACACGTCATGTGTTTGTTTACGTCAAACGTATTTGTGAGTCATGAGAAAAAGTATTAAAATTAACCTTTTAATTGCCTAAGTAACAACTGTTACGAATGAATGTTCTAAATATCTTTATAAAATGCAGTTTACATTGTAATAACTGACACTTTTACTCGCAGTAAAATTGGACTGGTAGTACTTTAATACTAGTGGTTCACATTGTAAAAGAAAAATAGGGATCCCTCTCTTATGTCACGCTAGGTAAACGACATTTTAGTTCAAGAAAATTACACCTATATGCAATTATATTAACATCATGTGTGGTTATAATATAACTATGTTAAAAAATTGAACATACATCAGTTGCATACACACCATACAAGGGCTGCAAATATATACAAAGGAGAGAGAGTGTCGTAAGGTCTGGAGTCAGGTTGCGTGATATCAATCTAATTGACTAACCAGTTATCAGACTGGAAGGCGTATATGACAAATTTTGCCCTTATGGGACACAGATGTGAGCTCTACAAATGCACACAGCGTAAAGAACTAAATCAAGTGTGGTGATATTTGGGCTTCAGACGTCTGATCTCTCTTGCAGGTGAGGAAAATAGATTTTATTAAGGTCCAGAAACTTTATTCGGAACTCGATGCATTTAAATGTGCTTGATAAACATTATGGAAACTAATTTAGTTTTCTCTTGTAACATGCTGTACCTTTATTTTCTTTGTTCTTTTATTCTATAATATTAATTATAAAAGTAATTGATTTAGAAATGAAATACCTTTGGAGCTACAAAAATATATTTCGGCATTTAAGATTTAATAATTTGTTCGTACAACAAAATCATTTTGTTATTAGTTAGAAACATTGAATTTTTACTATATTTTAAGTATATCTTGGCTATCTGTCTTTGGTTCATTTTATATTAAATTATTTAAGTCAACCTCAAACGAATAGAGATTTCAGAGTCGTGTGAAGTTGCTCAGCTTTGAATAAGTACAATAATTATATGTGTAATTCTAATAATTTTGTGTCTATTTCTAATAATTATAGGTGTAATTCCATATCTTGAATATTGATTGATCTTGACAATAAAGTTTTGTGCCATTGGGGCTTCCGACTTCTGACCTCCATTTGCAGATCGAAATTACTACCTCTCCGTAACGCAGCGGTGCAAAAACACCCTCACTGCAAGAGTGACACCTCCACAAAGGTAGGCAATGACGACATCTCTCTCTCTGTCTCTTTGGATCTGAGAGTGTCCATCAATAAATACCATACAAATTAACAACATAAAAAAACAAGGCAGGAATTCGTTTAAAGGTCAAACCTTTCTCCCAGACGAAATGTTCAACAATCAAATTCGAAAACATATGGACAAGAGTAATACTAACATTTTCGAATCTAAAACACATTCACCAGCCAGTATCAAACTGAATATCTAATTAATTTCAAAGTTGATTATGACATAGCTTCTTGCGAAAGAGGAAACATATACCACGTTCACGAAAAATATTTTGATTATTTTTTATTTGTAAACTGATTTTATAATAAGACATGCTACTCAATTCAATAATATAAATTTACAGAATCGAATTGTCTCGGACTTCCTTTAAATCATTTAATGACTTGTTTTGACCGTGAGTAGATCTAGAAAGGATGACAAAATCAGAAGGTGGTTTTGTGAATATCATGGATATCTAATTTCTTTAGCTCAGAAATGTAGTGTGTATCGATGACAAAATTACAATGTATTAGATGAATAAAAATCACGTCTGACTCCACGACGTTCTCAACCTTGCAAATATGTTAATATTTGATGGGTTTCTTTGGGTATTTGTAAACAAATACCGCTCCTTCTTCATCATTTGGTCTTGTCTCTGTCGATCTTTGAATATTTTCTTCTCAGAAGGATATTTTCCTTCAAGTCTGCGCCTCCGTTGAGTTTTCGTTAGTTAGTAACTGATTGTATTGGTCACTCAAAGAAACCTGAAATCGTAAAAAAAATTGTATGTGTATTTCACACAATTTATAAAAAAATATACAATTTTTAACTATTGTTACACAATTTATAATACATTGCTTTAGTTTTATTAAATTTGTAATGACATTATTCAGTCCTCGCTAAATTCCTTATAATTTGTTTATTCTTTACTTTGTAACAAATAAATTTATAAAATTCTCATTTTTAAAAGTAACCTTTTCGCAATTTGTAATCTTAGCTAAAGGTCGTGAGGGTTATGAATGTTTAATAATACACCTAGTCTCGACAATTATAATCTGGGATGTCCCGTATGACCCCATACCGCCCAATAATGTAACCCAATTAGCTAATGTTAGACCCGGTATGACTCCAATGTTCCCATACAACTACTTTAAGCCTTACCATTTCTTTGGTCCTTAGGGATGCATTCACTGAATAATCATTTTTAAACTATATTTGTTTATTCGCATCTTAATGAAATAAACGACTTCTATCTAAGGAACTAGGGTCACGTCAAGCAGTGGAACACTATACGGAATACGCATCTGAAGTAAATATAACATCACTAAAACTTTATATCCTGCATGTATTTATTCAGTATTAATGTCGCATTGCTCTGTTTGAAATTAAAGGGAATGATATATTATTTTCGTAATTTTTTTAATGAAAAGTTGATTAAAGGAAAGATAACGATATTTTATGAAAAAGTACCGTGTTCATCTGTACCACATGTGGTTATGTTTTACGTATAAATATATTACATTGGGCGCAAAACTCGCTAGACCGTATTACAAAACCTAGATTGTACCTACAGCCAAATAAGTTTCGTCTCGGAAAAATATGTTAGTGGTAAAATTTAAAAACAATAAGAGGTACAATGCATCTTCATCGCATCGCTACATATGCAACGACATACACAACACATCCAACACAACACAACACATCCAACGACTTAGACGCTATGTAAAATTTAAGCCAATAACTCGTACTGGTCTTTATCGATAAAAATCCCCCTAACCAAGCATTTCGCAACTTAGCTTAACTCTATTTCAAATAAACAACAGCACATCTCAAGATGGATTAATCACCTGATAAGGTTTTATACCTTTTGCAATGCACGCACACCACCAGCAAAATCACTCAACGGTCTTAACATTACTGGACGTATAATATAAACGTTTCTTGAGTACAATATTGCATATATACAAATTCTCCTCTTAAGCAAAAGTAACACCAGAAGGCTAAGGTATAATACGAACTATTCATTTAATTCAATTACATGGCAAATCAACAGCGAAACATATATGTTGAAAATAAATCAGATGAAACATTTCCTATTTAAGTGTAGA
>JAECUM010030853.1:0-31178 GCA_016617855.1 Megalonaias nervosa | reverse complement strand
AGAGAGAGAGAGACCTTTGGACATTTTCATATTTAAATAATAATAATTGATTTTTTAGAACATTATGGTATGTTTAAGAAAAAACAAAAAAAACATAACATTAAATATATCACAGTATGTGTACCACGTAACCGAGGAATTTACTGGTTTGCAACATTGTATCATTAATAAACACTGTTGATAAATCCCCAGGAAAGTGCACACATATCGTTACGACGAACCATATTCTTGTAGGTTACTTGGTGTAATTCTATTTCAAGGTTTTAATCCAGCCCAAATTCCTTTTCTCTCTCATTCCACATTTCTGCGCAGTTTGTCCGGTATGCTTGAGAGGGGAGGGGAGAACAGAAAGCAGAAAGGATTGTGATGAAAATGTGTACCATATTAAATTAATTTAGAAAACGGGGATTATTGATACTTTTCATCATTATTTTTCATACATCACTAGTGACTAATTCGTGGAAATTGATCATTGATCTAGAATCAGCTGCAGACGCTCACGAGAATGTTTATATATGCGTATTATTGCGCCATGGGCGGATCACAATTTGATATACCAATAGTATTGGTATATCAAATTGCTTTATACCAACACTTTAAATGCATGTTATTTTTTAATGTATGTGGTATAAATATATATATATATATATATATATATATATATATATATATATATATATATATATATATATATATATATTCTGTCTGTAGGATTACTCAGCTATGAATGTTAGGAAAAACACATGCAAGGTAATTTGCTTCAAAATGTTAAGTAACAATCTAAGCTTAATGTAAGAAAGTTAGTTGATTGAAAGTTTGAGGTACTTGTATGTATGTATGTATGTATGTATGTATGTATGTATGTATGTATACATTTTATGAAGGCTTTACAATTTGGCAGGAATGATTGATTATATTTCAACAAACCTTTTCACAAAAGGAAGGAACAATGGTAGATCCAAATTTCAAACTTGTTAGTGATCAATATGATATTGATGAGGGGGATTTAAGTTTTAATTCTCAGCTTGGAAGAATCTGGAGATGTTAAACTTTCTGTATATTGCAAATTTTATTTGGTTTCAATAGTATCAATTTTTTCTTATTTTAAAAAAGAAACAAAAAAACCCACTTGTGTTAATTCTTATATTCTAAGACTTTGTTAAGGTCGTTTTTTGCAGAGAAAAATCCTTATTTTGTAAGGTACTTATAACTGTTTTGTAACAACCATGAAATCTATTAAAAAAAAATTCATCACAAGAAATCACTGACTTCAAAATATATTAAAGCTTTATGGGTTGGGGTGGTGGGTAACTTTATAGGATTTGTATATAATCAGTATGTAAATGTCTGTTGAGATTAGATCACCTAGTCACAAAATGGGCTTCATACATCTTGATAGCTTTTAGAGCAACAGTGTAAACTATTGTATGTAATAATTGATTACACATCTCCACCTGTCAGTGGACTGACCTGCAGCTGTCTAGACAAGACTTTATTGCAGGCACTCATAAGGATTTTCATGGCTATCACATATATTTTGATGTGTGTTCATTACCACGTATCTATGAAATGCAGGCATTTGTCAGTTAAGTAATCCTCAGACACTTACATGAACAGATTTGAAGTTATTAATCATGACAGCTGGGATAATGACTTATTTGAATTATTCTACAGGAGAATCATATTAAATACCCTGCACTTGAAATTTAGAAGTTCTAAGTACCTTTGAATATTTATGTACTACAAAGGTCCCTTATTATAAAGCCCCTCACTATATCACTGCCCCACTTCATATGTGGGTATGGTCTCAATACCACTGAATTTGTTCAGTTTTATTCTGTTATTGGTGCTTGATTTTCTTTGCTTGCATTAGCTCTTACCTGTTGAGAACTAATTATGATGTGATTTCCCATCATATAGTCATAGTAGTAGTTTTTGTTGTTGCTGTATTGATGTAATAACTTCATATAAAGAATAAAGTAAATTGTTTTAAAATAACAATACTGAATTACACAAGATCATGCCAATGATCATTTCTGTACATGTGAACAATGGTGCTTCTTAAAACTGTAGCTTGGAAGAGTCAATTAACCTTATATAGGGGTGGAAGGGAATTCTATGGTTTGGCTCCAGAAAATGCAAACCTCTTCTTATAAAACTCTGAATTTGGTTTAGGTAAATGTAAATTCTTGTTTGGAATGGATCTTAGTTCTTACACATGTAAATATTACACAAATTTAAAATGACTTGTAAAGTAATCAGGAGTTGAATAAGTCCAGTGCTGTCTCCTTTATGTCATAAAAAGGCAACTAATGGCAGCAGGAGTTGGTTTGCAAAAGGCAATTAATTGCAGCAGGAGCCAATGTAGTCATACAGCTAATGGCAGCAGAATCCACAGCGATCCTTAAAGGCAACCAATGGCAGCAGGAGCCACATTAGTCAATAAAGGCACCAAATGACAGCAATGGACACAGCGGTTATGAAAGGCAGCTAATGGAAGCTGGAGTCACAGTGGTACCTTAGTTAACATGCCAGAATTGCAACCACAAATGGGTACAGTTTGGATGAACACATACAGAATAACATGTTGTATTCTTGGGCAAGGCACCCTACTCCAATTGTCCTGGTACTAAACAATTTAATTGTGTTGCTGTGCCATAAGCAAAGTAGACCAAAACCTTAGAAAAAGGTTACCTTTCTTAAAATGCAGGTGATTATATAACTCCCATGAACAGCAGCATTATAGAACGGTTGCCCTGTATGACCACTGGTAACAATTTAAATGATTTTCATGCAGTTGTTAATTGCATTATATCTTGTTTTGATTTCATTGGGATTTAAACCTTATTTCATAGTCTTAAAGTTTGAGTCATACCGCAATAGTTGACAGCATCACTGATGACTAAAATGTCAACTTTCATTTTTGTACATTGTGTTAGAAAGGTTTTATTTTGGTTTTGTTTGTTTTAACGGCACTTTTAACACATTATTGGCTATATCGTACTAAGAAAATGGTAGCTAAGTGCCTTTTCCAAAGACACAGCAGGGCAGCCTACCTGAGCTGGCCAGGGTGGATATCAAACCTGTGACCCATGGATTACAAGTCAGATGCTGTACCAACTGATCTACTGTAGCTCCCTTGTGTTATAAAGGAAAGAAATTATAATTCTGAAAATGGATGTGTTTGAAATTAACAGTTTCCCTTATTTCATCACAAACATAAAACTATACATTTGGATTTGATGAAATTTATGTCATTAAATAATACTTTTAAAATATGCATTTAGGGAATTCGTATTTTCATTTTTTTAAGCACTTGTGAGGGCAAATGTAAACTTGAACTTGTAGGCTGTACATGCGCATATATTAGTATGCATGTTTTGTTGTCCCAGATTATGAAAATGAGTCTTTTTATTCAAGTCAATGCTCAGATATTCTGTGGTGCAGCCTTTTCCTAACCAGATGTGATTTTCTGCAGAAATTTTATTATGCATTACCATATGTGCTTGCTTATAAGTCGTATCCTAAGGCAAATAGCATAGACTCAGATCTGATGTCACATAATGTGCTGGTACATCAGGATCTATGTAATTTTGTTTTACATTTTGGGTCTAACAAACTACATTGACCAAGATCTATCAGTGCACATTGTAAGGGAAGATCTGAGTCTATGTAGTTTGCAGTTGAATTCGACTTATAAGCAAGTACATACGGTGTATATATATATATATATATATATATATATATATATATGGTCATTCATATTTCTGGGCATATATAATTTTGATGATGCAATCAAGAGTAGAAATGAAAAATTAATATTTAATATCTAAGTTGTTCACTTTCTTAATGTGTGACAAAAAGATTGCATTATCTGATTTATTTTCCATAGTCTATGGAAATCAGAGGAAAAGATGCAGTCTGCAGGGTGAGTTAAATACCGTAAACTTTCATCTGCGGTAGTTTAGTTTAGAATGAGGTGATAGTGCCTTTCTTCGCTCTTCATATTTTTCTTTTGAAGGGAATCAACTAAAATTTAGCTTATTATTTCCAATAACAATGTTCTTTTTACATATTTCTGTGTTTCAGTGTTATTTGCCTTCTTTTGGTGTAGGCAAGCATACCTATCAAGTTGGCGTGACAAATACAATTGCAGAGAGAAAGAACTTTAGCATGTCTCGCACATCAAATATGTCTGGTCCTTATCTAACCCTCTGGATTACATCTCATATATTTGATTATATACCTGGTATATATATATATATATATATATATATATATATATATATATATATATATATATATTTATATATTTATTTATTTATTTATTTCTGTTTTAGTCAAAGTAAATTTAATCATTCATGCATTGGTGTATATTTGAGAAGGTAAGGGGTATCCAGATCCAATATTGGTTGAAACATTAATCATCAGTGAAGTGCAAGTTCTTTCCTTTAACTTGCATTTAAATCTCAAGACTTGCCCTCTAAAGTCCAGTTCAGATAAAACACTTCAGCATTTATGAAGAAAAATGTTTACTGAGAATACCTGCTTATTCATAGAGATAGTGCTGAGTTGATCATAGAATCTGCTAATATTAACCACATCAAAAAGGAGTTCTTCAGTGATGCTTGTAAGAACAGGGTGACCACAAGCACTTGACATAAATCCATAAAGTTCATGAAAAAATCCTAAAGAAAGTCCTCAAATGAAATATCTTAGACATTACTGTGCTATAAACAAACTTTGTGATGTCCACGAACATTTATTTTTACATGCTGCCTTGCCTATCTACATGTAGTCAGTGGTCAGTGTGAAGGTCAATCACTGTAACTTGTTTCAAGATTTAAAATTATCAATTTTATGAGCAAAAAGTGCAGTAAAAACATCCTAAGAAATTTTACAAATGATGAGAAAATTTGCAAAATTTCCAATTCCACAGCAAATCTTCAAGCTTGATACAAAATCTGTAGTTTGCTGACAAATCAGCAGGTGTGGTCATCCAGCTAGACTAGTAGCAAGTTCATCCCATAGACTTATAGTAAGAGTGCTTGACCAAGGATACCATATCCATCTGCATTTGTTTTGTATTTCTTTCAAATTACGAATGTTGAAATTCATGGAGAGTTTTAGAAGATATTGTTTCAGTGCCTTTGTATCACTGCATAACTTGAAGTACAGAATAGATCCACGGAGAGGTCTGATTAGTGGAAAAGGGTGATTAATGATAGCTATTTTTTCAGCAGAAAAATGAACACAAACAGTTCCAAGCATATTGTGTTCTTTTTATCCTGTTCATTTGTATTGTTTTATTTTTGATTTTTGAAATTGCACCTGTACTTTAAAAATCAAAGTACTAGTGACATAAATTTTAATTTATGTTCGTGCATTGATTTATTCTATCTATTTATCATTTATGTTTTGCTTTCTATGCACTTTTCCCATTTATGCCATTGAAGTAGAACTTAAAGTAGCTGGTCCATTTTGCTTGTTATGACCTGGAACAATCTTACTCAAATCTAATAATGATTTATTCATGTCTTGCCTGCAGTCAGAGCTTCAATCTTGGCACTGAGCTTGCTTTTCTATTATTCATAATATGGTTATTGTATGTAATGCAGCTACATCAAGATTACAACATGGTATGGACCCGTAATACTACATTCAAATAGCTGCTGACAAAGAAACACCATGAATAAAATATTTTAGAATCATGTATGCCATGCATGATAAATGAACAGTTAATTGCCTGTTATGTTCCCCTAAGTTAGATTTGTGTTCACACTCAATCCAGTGTCAAAAAATTATTTGTAAAATATTTTGACATTATTGAAATGTTTACCTATGTTGAGCAAAAACTTCAGAAATATAGGTACTTCTGTCTTTATCGTAAGTAAAAATTTACCACTGATCATAAGTTTCAGATTGTGTGTAATCAAGACATTTTATCACTACTGAACAAAGTCAGCTAGTGAATTTATGTGATGCTAGATTAGAATTTATGTTAGTTGCCCATTATACATGCAATATTGATTACTCATCCAGTGTTTTATTGTAAATAATTTAACATACAGCTCTCTCTGTCTGTAGGGACCTTCGTTATAACATACCCAGTTGTTCCTGTTTTAAGGCAGATATGGTCATGGATCCCATTTTATTATGTGGGAGTTTAACATTATATGCATAATGTATTTCATTACAAGGCAGGTATGGTCATTATATGCTAGTAATATTATATGTATAACATACATATTTTTAAGATGGTCTTACTATGAGGTGGTATTCTCAATAATCTCACTATGAGGTGGGTATACTCAATGGTCTCACTACAAGGTGGTATACTCCATGATCTCACTATGAGGTGGGTATACTCAGTGGTCTCACTATAAGGTGGTATTCTCTATGGTCTCACTATAATATAGTATATGCTATGGTCTCACTATAAAGAAGTATACTCAATGGTCTCACTATAGGGTGGTAATACTCTACAGTCTCAATAGTCTCACTGTAAGGTGGTATACTCTACAGTCTCACTATGAGGGGGTATACTCTTTGGACTCACTATGAGGTGATACACTCCATGGTCTCACTATAAGGTGGTATACTCTATGGTCTCACTGTGAGATGGTATACTCAGTGGTCTCACTATAAGGTGGTATACTCAATGATCTTACTATAAGGTGGTATATTCTTTGGTCTCACTATAAGGTGATATACTCAATGTTCCCACTATAAGGTGGTATACTCCATGGTTCCAACAGACAGCATCATAATGAGGGAGTGCTATATAAGATTTCCCACCCACCCACCTACCATTTTGCCTTCAAATTTAATTTATAGCTTTTCCTCGCTCTGAGATGCTTACAAAAGCAGAGTAGTTAGATTACAGTGAATTACATGTACATACATATTTTCTAGTTTTTAAATCAAATGTATGTTAGTGATCAAAGAATATTAAAGTAGTTTAAAATATAAAACAATTAGTCAAAAACATTATTCAAATGTTTGTGACAGAGTTTCACAAACAGAACTAATGTTTGTTGTCTCTTGTGTAAAGATTAGACATTAACTGATATTACCATTAATCATACATAAGAGCATGGAGTTACCATATATACTTGATTATAAGTCAAGTCAAGCTGCAGACTGCACAGACCTAGATCTGCCATCACATAATGTGCTGGCAGATCTGGGTCTATGCAGTTTGCTAGGAATAATCAGTAGAACAAAACAAAATCGGCCCTGATTTGCCATTGCATTATGCTAGAGCAGAACAAGTTCTCTGTTGAGTGCAGTTGGACTTGATTTATAAGTGAGAATATACAATAATGTCTGCATGTTTAACAAGGATATTATTCCCAAGATACATGTTTTACTGGTACATAGGAAACAGCTGAGTAGAATCAAGTACCATTACTGCCAAAAAATACATGCATTACAGTGGTACACAGGAGACAGCTGAGTAGAATCAAGTACCATTACTGTCAAGATACATGCATTACTGGAAATTACCTATCAATGAAAAAGCAAAAATCTGTTTTATAAAATTCCATACATAATTGCACTTTTGAAGGTGTTGCATATAATGGTATTGCAGTACTTTTGCATGTTTAGAGTTATTTCTAATAATAGTTTTACAGTGGAATTATTCTAAGAGACTCCCTTCTCCCATTTTTCTCCCTGACAATAGAAGATCACAAATTCATTCATATTTAACCTCCTACACAAAACCTTGTTTCCACCCACCCACCTCTGGCTGTACATCATGATCTCATATGCTTACAGACTTTATGTTACTTTTGGTAAAAAAACATGTAAATCAATCAATGAATCCATTTTCTATGCAATGCACATGCAAATAAATCAATGAATCCATTTTCTATGCAATGCACATGTAAATAAATCAATGAATCCATTTTCTGTGCAATACACAAGTAAGTCAATCAATGCACCCATTTTCCATGCAATAGCAAAGGTCAAATTCTAATATTTGTTACTTACATTCTAGCTATGAATAACTAGTTTTGTCAGGCAATAATGGTCAATATTCAGTTGTGCAGAATCAACAGTAGCTTAGTTGGTAGAGCACTGGACTTGTAATACAAGGGTCATGGGTTTGCTACCCTCCCATGCCAGCTGTGGTTGACTGCCCTGGTGTGTCCATGGAAAAGGCACTTAACTCCCATTTCCTTGGCATGATATAGCCAATAATGTGTTAAAAGTGCCTTTCAAAACAATAACAACAAAACTAGGAGACAAGTAGGGGTAACAACTCTGTAAGACCTCATTCTGCAATGATTTGGGTATATCATTAAAATTTACTATGTAACCTCAATCCAGAGAATTTATTGAATTTACCTTGTAAACCTAGCTATTTAGCATAGTGCAATGAAATCTACCTATTTTAGTGAAACTAATCTTTATAAGCAATAAAATCTACACCTTCTGTCTCAAAATCAAAGTTTGTTGAAACAGTCTTTGATCCACCATCTATATATCTATCTATCTATCTATCTATCTCTCTATCTATCTATCTATCTATCTATCTGTCTGTCTGTCTGTCTGTCTATGTATATATGTATGTATGTATGTATGCCTGTATATATGTATGTATGTATGTATGTATGTATGTATGTATGTATGTATGTATGTATGTATGCCTGTATGTATGTATGCCTGTATGTATGTATGTATGTATGTATGTCTGTATGTATGTATGTATGTATGTATGTATGTATGTATGTATGTATGTATGTATGTATGTTCATTCATCTACTATTATAAATTAATATAATATTAAAGATTCTGTAAAGCAAAACTAAACAAAAATATTAAATAATATTCTGTACATAGTTAAACAGCACATGAGATTGGAGTTGCCTTTTTATTTATTTCACAAATGATTGATACATTCTTGTTTTATGAATATACAGGGGAACCCTGCTATAGTATGGTAGTTGGCCAGGATATATAACCACCAACATATATTTACAGAACTGCATTATACTGAGAATTATCAAAATTTAATGGATGCATGTATGGGGGAGGGAGAGAAAATAAACAAATACCAGTCAAAGTTATAGTAATTATTTACTACCTGCAAATTTATATAAGAGTCGTGATTAAAATGACCCCACGCTCAGTGAAAGTTAATCATTACTGTGTAAGAATTAAAATGACCCCATGCTTCATGAAAGTTAATCATTGCTTTGTAAGAATTAAAATGACCTTGTGCTCAATGAAACTTAAACATTGCTCTGTAAGAATTAAAATGACCCCACGCTCAATGAAAATTAATCATTACTGTGTAAGAATTAAACTGACCCCACGCTCAATGAAACTTAAGCATTGCTCTGTAAGAGTTAAAATGACCCCATGCTTCATGAAAGTTAATCATTGCTTTGTAAGAATTAAAATGACCTTGTGCTCAATGAAACTTAAGCATTGCTCTGTAAGAATTAAAATGACCCCACGCTCAATGAAAGTTAATCATTACTGTGTAAGAATTAAACTGACCCCACGCTCAATGAAACTTAAGCATTGCTCTGTAAGAGTTAAAATGACCCCATGCTCAATGAAAGTTAATCATTGCTATGTAAGAATATTAATGTTGATCTAAAAGCTATAGCTTTCTGAAATTTAACTGAATTATTTTTATCAGTTGTCGGCTTGGCTGATGTTCCGAGTAATATCAGGGAATAAGAGACATCTAAGACAAATAAACTAGACATGATGCAACAGCGTTATATTTGACAAATAAACTAGACATGATGCAACAGCGTTATATTTGAATTTGTGTTATAACAATATGCATTATAGTGAGGTTTAACTGTATTTAGTGAAAATGACTACTGTATTTACAATATATATTGGGATATGATAAAATAAATATTTTTTTCCTGTCCCAGAACTTATGGTGAAACTTTTTTCACCTAGGTCATATGTCCCAAGACTTAAGAAATTAAATAAATTTGTATTGCATTTGTGCCCCCCCCCCCAGCACATTGCAATAAAATAGATAAGCAAAAAGCTTATTTGATAATGAAAAGAAAGAAACTAACCTTTTATTGTTATCATTTATTCCTTTTTCAACATGAGCATTAAAGAATAAAATATATCCACGAAATCTGTATATGAGGCATAGGCTTCCATACTGTAGCATGTGTTGCTTATGTCCGATAACACATGCCACATTGTTCATTGACATGAACATTGAGAAACAAATTGTGTTTGGTTGTGCTCAAAGGTTTGAATATATTATCCAAATGAAAACTGGATCCAACAAAATCGCAAACAAGATGGAAATAATCAACCAATATCTTGAAGACAATTGTCATTCACGCATGACGTGGTGTTAGGTGCAAAATAATCAAGACTGAATTATATCCATGTCTACTGTATGACAGTATCTCACAAATAAAAATCATTATTTGAAAACACATTCACTTGCGTGTAAGTGACAATCTTTTCGCCAGCACGGGTTACAAAAGTATCATTACTATTTACCCACAGCCATCAATGCTCCTTTGTATTAATTATTACTACAGATGCCAAACCCATAGAAGCCCGGGTGGTGAATAAACACAACAGGCTGTGAGTAATAAACTCCTTCTTTGAACTTTCCAACAGGACATCCAAGACAAAGGTTATTTTTATTACAAAGCAAGCCAACCTCAGAAGCCGACTTTTGGTTACTTTTTTTTATTAAAGGATATCAATACAAAGGTTATTTTATTGCTAAGCAAGCAGACATCAGAAGCCCACCATGGATTGTTTTAAGTGTACTGGTGTTTTGTTTTTTGGGGGGTTTTTTTAAAAATATACGAAGATGGCCGAGATATGAAAACACACTTTGGTTCCTTTTCACTGTTATTCATGGGAATTTTGAAAATAAATTGAAACAATGGAACAAATTTTAAAGTGACACAGTATAGTGCACGGATGTCCATGACCCAGCTTTGCCCAGAATATTTGGAGAAAATAAAATCATGTGATGAATTTGTACAGGCCAGAAGAGAAGCAGATGATTTCACAAATGAGAGGGAAATAATCAGCCGATATATTGAAGACAACTGCCATTCATGTATGATATGGTGTTAGGTGCAAAACAGTCGAGATTAAATTATGTCCAGGTCTACTGTATGACAGTATCTCGCAAATGAAAATCATTATTTGAAAATACATTCACTTGAGTGTAAGTGACAATCATTTCGCCAGCACGGGTCACGAAAGTATCATTACAGTTTACCCGCAGACATCAATGCTCCTTTGTATTAATTATAACTACAGATGCCAAGCACATAGAAGTCCGGGTGGTGAATAAACACAACTGGCACTGAGCAGTAAACTTCTTTGAACTTACCGACAGGACATCAAAGACAAAGGTTATTTTTATTACAAAGCAAGCCAATCTCAGAAGCCGACTTTGTATCCTCTGAAGCCATTTTTTTTTCTTAAAAGGATATCAATACAAAGGTTATTATATTGCAAAGATAGCTGACCTCAGAAGCCAACAATGAATTCTTTTATATGTGCTGATTTTTTAAAATTTTTTTTGAACATACAAAGACGGCCAAGATATGGAAGCTAACTTTGGTTCCATTTCACCGGTATTAACGGTAATTTGGAAGATAAATTGAAACAATGGAACAATTTTTAAAGTGACACAATATAGTGCTTCATGTAAGGACATCGATGACCCAGTGTCACCCAGAAGATTTGGAGAAAATAAAATGATATGATGAGTTCATGAAGGCCAGAAGAGAAGCAGATGATTTCGCCAACAATATGATCATTAACATAGATGAAATTTTAGTGTACTTTGATCGCTTTTCTTGACTGACTGATGATAAGATGGGGATCAGAAGTTTGAGAATTAGACTGGTGCAGATTTTTAAAAATCTGACTTTAGTTCTTGCAGTTTCCACTTCAGGAGATGTGTTGCCTCTAACAATTTTCACAGTATGAGAAAAATATTCATGCACCGAAAGAATGGATCATACATGTGCAGGAGAAGGGTTGTGTTGATGAGATGCTGTTGCAGTGGATTAAAGAGTTTAATCTCAAGGACTCAGTTTTATATTTTTTTTAATAAAATTTCAGCGGGAGTGCATTTTCCGACATGTAATTTTCAAATGATTTAAAAGGTGTCTCACAATTTGTGACTCAAAAAAAATTATGTGTCCCAGAACATACAGTGAGAAAAAAATTACTTTTAAAATTCATTTATGGTGTGCCAATATATATGGTTTCCCAACATATACGGTAAATACAGGTATACATTGCTCATAATGACTACTGGTATTTGGTGGCATATAACAAATGCAAGGACATCAATATCTCTCCAAGAGATAGGAAAATCCATTTTAAAGCATACCAAAAAAAATTAAGTGCATCCATAAAGAATTTGATTTCTTTTCCCCTGCAACTGAGATGCTTTCTGTCTTGTGAATGCATATAATATCCTTAAAGCACATAACATATATACTTGCATATCAGCTGACTCCATCTGCAACCTGCATAGACCCAAATCTGCCATAGCATAATGTACCAGCAGATCTGTATAAACAGTTTGTTAGGAGTAATCAACGGAACAAACAACATTGACCCTGATTTACCAGCACATTATGTGCTGACGGATCATGGTGTATGCTGTTTGCAGTTGGTCCCAACTTATAAGTGAGTATTTATGGTAAATAGGATTCCTTTCATAAAACAAGAGCCCCTATCTTGCACAAGTCTCAGCTGATTTTGGCTGGACTGTTCATGCTTAAGTTACATTCATTAGTGTCTACTCAGTGGAACTTAAATAATATACTGCAATTTCTCGCTTATAAATTACAATTCCAACTGCAAACTGCACAGACCCAGATCTGCTATCACATAATACACTGACAGATCTGGTTCTGTGCTGTTTGTTATGAGTAATCAGTAAAACAAACAAGATAGACCCTTACCTGCAGGTGCACCATGTGATGGCAGATCAAGATCTTTGTTCTTTGCAGTTTGCCTGACTTATAAATGAGCATATTTGGTATAGGTAATATGAGACTGTTGTTAATTTGATGTGTTATCTATTTAAATATCATAACAATAGGTGACTTACCAAGACATTATATTATTCTAGTCAAGGTAATTGTTTGAGGAAATAATCTGCCATATACATTTATCACCACAAGGCCAAATTTAGATCATGCCTGAGATGTCCAAACACTGAAGCAGGTCACAACAATCATAATAGAGGTTGAGATATGCATTCAGAACACAGGGTTCTTTTCAGTTTATGCATGTATATTACATTTAAGCAGAAAGCTCAAGGAATATCACTATTAAATCTCTTAGTTTATTAATTTTGACTGGTAAAAATGAAATGCCTACCATATAAACTTACTTATGAGTAAAGTCAAACAGCAAACAAAGATCCTGATCTACTGTAGCATAATGTGCCTGCAGATCTGGGTCCATGTTGTTTGTTCTACTGATTACTCCTATCAAACCGCATGGACCCAGACATGCCATTGTTAATGTCCGACAGATCTGGGTCTATGCAATTTGTTATGAGTAACCAGTAGAACAGACAACATAGATCCTGATCTGCTGGCATATTATGTGATGACAGATCAAGGTCTATGTTGTTGGCAGTTTATATGGTACCATCTATATTCATTTATAAGTCCAACTGCAAACTGCACTGACCCAGATCTGCCATAGCATATTGCACTGTCAGATTTGGGTGTGTGTAGTTTGTTTGGAGTAATCAGTAAAACAAACAACATAGACCCTGATCTGCAGGCATATTATGCTATGGCAGATCAGGATCTTTGTTGTTTGTAGTTTGACTTGACTTATAAGTGAGTATATATGGTATGCATTCATTTATTCTTGTGTATAGTGAAGAAGTGGACTTTGGATGAACATAAATCACCATGGAATAACTTGTATACAGTGTCCAGAGCTTGGGTCAGATTTTGCTGACATTGTGAGAAGTGTCTGTTACAATGTCTTAAAATTGTATTGAAAGTTGTTGACACTGTGTGAAGCACTTCACAAGTGATATATCATTGTGTCACTGTTTCTTTGAACCTTCAGATCTTTGTATGTGCTTAAGACAGCATTCTTGTTGAACTAGTTTTATATTAAAGAAAACAAGTTTAAAATTTAAGCAAGTTAATTTCGTATTTAAACAAACCAGTTTATTATTTAAGCAAGATAGTTTTACATTAAGGCAAGCTTTTACTTTCAGAAATGTATATATTCTGTGAGACTCAAAGTGTGTCAATACTGACTATATTTAACTATAGTGCTTCACTGTAGCAATTACAGGCACTGAACAGATATTCTGAAGAAAAAAGATATAGCCATATTCACACAATATTCAAGCTGCCACCACAGTTTTAAACTCTGGAAAAAGGAATTTAAGGGTTACATGAAATTCATGTATGCATAAGTCAGATTATTATTGCTCAGTCTATAATACTGTGTGAACTGTTGTCTTGCATTTGCCGTTAAGTTCCTTGACTTGTGAAGGCTGATAACCTGGAGTTGAGATCAGCAACATTTCAATTAACAATTACTGAATGTTCTCCATTGATATATCATAAAAAATACAGTAAAGATGTTAAATAAATTTACATATAAGAAATTTTCAGATTTATTATGATTTCATATTTGAATCTAATATCATTTAAAAATTAAGCAGTTTTTTTTTGTTGTAATAAAAAAATGACAACAGATACATCTGATCAGTTAATTCAAAGATCTGTGATTGAATTCATTGGATGCTGTCATACACATCTATGATATGTTTGGATCTTTCCTGACATGGGTACTAAACTGTTTCATGGAGGAAATTTTACACATATTCATATTAATATGAATAAAAAACATATGATTTAAGAAGAAAATAGAAAACGATTACCTCAGTTGTATTTGTCATTTTCTTCCCATATTTTTATGATTCATTTTCTCCTACATACAGATTTTGCATGACAAGTTCCTGGTGTGTTTTGGACCATGCAAACATGGCCGCTACACTGAGACCACCTACCAAGACACCTTTGTGTTTGACATCATTGACTTCGATGATGCTAAGCGCCATGCAATCCAGACATCTGATATGGTTCTGGCCCCATGGGAACCAGAAGGGGAGAGATACTGTCCTGGCGTGGTTCTAGAGGGGCATGAGAGAAGAATGGTTGAAGGTTGGTTACCATGGATACCAAATATTACTGTAGTAAAGTTTAAATAACTTAAATATAAATCACATGAATAGTTAGCATTACTCAAATTATTTGCTCAGTTTCTGTATAAAGCATTTTTTTGACTATGATGCCAGAAAAATATCAACTACCAAAACCATGAACCAGAGTTTGGACCAGCTTTGCTTAGAGTTCTTAAGTTCTAAGGTACTTTCCAGCTGTTATTTTCCCCGTGTTTTTATGGAACATGGGGGTATTGTGATACAGCCATTCTTGGCCTATGTACTTACATTTGTACAGACAAATGGATGGATGGATGTACATGTGTAATATCCTTGAACTCCTACACTATTAAAGCTAAACAGGTGTCACTTGGGTCTGTGTCAGCACTTTGGGAATACTGATGATGCCCTTAGGTCTGTGTTAGTCCTAAGAGATCTGCCAGCATTTTGGGAATATTGATCATGCCCTTGCAGCTGAGGCCAGGGAGTATGGGTGAATGTACTTAAATTTCAAATAGTTCCACAGAGTTATGTGTCTCTAATGTCTGAGAATTGGCATGGGTGATCAGTTGTCAATGCATATCAGCCTAGGATCCCAGTGCAATGCCATGGGGTCTATATCCTTACCACTCACCCCACCACCAGTCAGGAAGTTACTTTCCTGATCATACTATAGAAGCTACTGAGATCCACAAACTGTTAGCCATATGTACATAAAAAATACCTGGGCATGAAAAAACATATAAATGCAACTGACATCGAACATGCCGGTCCATCCATACCTCCAGAATCTTTACCACAGGGTCATAATATTAAGATCCATGCCAATTGTTATATATAAACTTAGTGGGCATGAAAAGACAAATTCCCCTTTCCAGGTGACATTTTCCCCTGATGAGCCCTAGTACTTCCAGATACCTACCCAAGAAGCTCAAAATTCATATGGAAAACAAAACATGGAAATATGAAACTATGTGTTCACAAATTAACACAGAATTCTAGTTACAAGTTGGTATGAGTTCAAAAGGACATAGCCAGACAGTTTTAATAAGGAGGTTTATTGTATGGCATTGCTAAAGTTATTACTGTTATAAGTGTGTAGGTTTTGCTAAACCAAGTGGAGAAAAAAAGAAACAAGCCATATCGATCAATTTCTGATTTCATTTTACGGTATGGTAATTATTTTAGTCTTTTGGGCCAATTTATATTTTATGTTTCAGTCAATTTATTTTCTCTTGGCAGTGGAAAGCTATGGTAGTTTGGTTGGTATAGTATTAGATTGATAATCCAAGGGTATCTAGTTCAGTACCAGCCCAGGCCATACCAGGTCTGCTGATTCATTATGTCCTTTGGAAACTAGGCAGTTGTATCCCATTTTCTCATCATGCTGTAGCCAATAATGTGTTAAAACTACTGTACCATGAAAACAAAACAAGATAACCAAACAAGAAACATCTTGTAACACTGATCAAAATTTTTGTCTCTAGGTTAAAATTGTCTTATATTTGTCCATTTTGCTTTTTTTTCTTCTTAATTTTCATGTTTTTAACCTGATAGTTAGGCTTTTAGAGCTGAAGTAAATACTAAGCAACAACATAAAAACTGGTATGGCCTGCACAGCAGGTACAGCTGATTGTGAGGTATTTTGACAATTAATGAGAGGAGGTCAGGGGCATTTTATTTTTTAGGTTTTCATGAAATTAAATGCAAGGAGGGTGAGTCTAAAGAGTCCTTAACTGAAATTCAGCCTATTGACTGCCACTGGATTTTGATTTCTCTTAATTTTTTTGCCTTCAATATAGGAAGTCCATATCTAATGCTGCTTTGTTGTCCAATGTTAATCTGGAATCGTTGAATTAAATTCCAAAGCCTCCTTTACCATTACAGTCGTATAAACTCTAAATGACTGTACCATTCACAATTTGGCCACATTAGTACTGAAGGACATAAAATGGCCACAATGCACCAAGGTTATCACATTGATTGCTTCAGCTTTACTATGTCAACAATTTCCTTGTTTGGCAAATATAATTTTCGTCTTTGGATAAAGTTTTGCAAGGAAGCTTTACCCAAAGGCTTTTATGCTGCAGTAAATGGATTTTTAATAATATTTACTTTCAGGCTTTAAAACTCTATTAATTTCTCCACAGATGTCTTAAATCAATCCAATGCAAACTAAAACCCAGGTTATGCGACAAGGCAAACAAAGAGCTTTTGTATGCAGAATACAAAGTAAATTAAGTCTGTGTGTAATATATTGCATATCAGTTCACTACTTTGAGAGACTCTCAAGTTGTAAGATTTTCTTTCTCTTTACATCTTTTGTATAAAATTGCAGCAATGTAATATTGTGCATGAATGCACCTGAACATATCTGATGAAACATGTGAAAGTTCTCATTGTGTAGAACTGTGCAGGACAGTTACACAAAACATGGAACAAAGTTTTAAATATTCATTCAGTTATTATTTCTTGAACAATTAGTGACTGGGTACTTTTTCCCCCACACATTTCTATCGACAATTTATGACAGGGTACTTTCTTCCCCACACATTTCTATGGGTAATTGGTGATAAGGTACTTTTTCCCCACATTTCCCAGGACAATTAGTGACAGAGTACTTTTTCCCCATACATTTCTATGGGCAGTTGATGATAGGGTACTTTTTCCCTATGCATTTCCATCAATAATTAATAACAGAGTGCATTTTCCCCATACATTTCTATGGACAATTAGTGACAGGGTATTTTTTCCCTATACATTTCTGCAGACAACCAGTGATAAGGTACTTTTTCCCATACATTTTTATGGACAATTAGTGTCAGGGTACATTATTTTTCCCCATACATTTCTATAGATAATTAGTGACAGGGTACTTTTTTGCCATGCATTTCTATGGGCAATTGGTGATAGGGTACTTTTTCCCACACACATTTCTATGGACAGTTAGTGATAGGGTACGTTTCCCCATACATTTTTATGGACAATTGGTGATAGGGTACTTTTTCCCCATACATTTCTATGGACAAAAGTAGAGACAGGGTACTTTTACCTCATACATTTCTATGGACAATTAGCAACAGGGTACTTTTTCCCAATACATTTCTATGGACAATAGTAGTGACAGGGTACTTTTCCCCATACATTTCTATGGACAATTAGTGACAAGGTACTTTTCCCCATATATTTCTATGGAGAATTAGCAACAGTGCTCTTTGTTCCCATACATTTCTATGAACAATTAGTTACAGGGTACTTTTTTCCCATACATTTTCTATGAACAATTAGTTACAGGGTACTTTTTCCCCATACATTTATATGGAGAATTAGTGACAGGGTACTTTTATCCCATACATTTCTTTGAACAATTAGTGACAGGGTACATTATTTTTCCCCACACATTTCTATGGACAAAAAATTAGTGACAGGGTCCTTTTTCCCCATACACTTCTATGTAATGACATTTTACCCAAGGAGTGACATTGAACTATGAATGACACAAGAAAATGCATGCCAACCTACAATTTTAAATTTTTGAGAATTTTTTATTGCATGAACCATTAACTATGTAAAAATATACATATTTTAAAACCTTATGTACAACATTTCACAAGTGATCACTTTCAGGAGTAATTATCAGTTTACTTCCACTACCAAAATAATACAGTAAATATACTTTTTCAACCCCTCATTGTCCTTGAAATTTAAGTATGTTTGATTTTCACTCCACTGTGGGCATATTGACATTATGAAAGCTATAGGCACAAATGGAAGACTGTGTTGGTTTCAGAGTAAACACAATTATAATTATCTCTTGATTGTTTGGATTCCACCTAGTTCACAATCTAATATGACTACCTTGCTGTACATTTTCCATGGACAGATTTGATTGGCCATGGTAAAGCAGGAAACCATGGAAAATACATGGAAAATCCTGGAACATGTTTATGCTGACCCTGACATTACCCATGAAAAGTATGGACTTGTGCATAGAATATTGGTGAGCAGCATGGAAAATGGACATTATGATGAACTCAGTCCAGCCTACCCCCACCTCTATAGAAATGGTGGTATATACATGTAGGAGTTTTCTGCCCATTCCTCTGTCCATCTGTCCATCACACAACCTTGTGAATTTGTCATGCTGTTTTAAAATATTGTGGTCATCCTGCATAATGGCAAATCACTTTACTCATGCAATTTTTGAAAGAGTTATTTCCCTTTTTGTCTTGCATGCAGTGTTTGACAAATCTTGTGAATGCAGCTAGACTTATTTCTGCATAGAAAGCATGGACATAATTTGTACAGCTGGATGTGGGTTTTTTGCCACTTATACTTACACTCACTTATGAAACAAACCTCAGGTTTGCATAGAAAGCATGAAAATTGTACAGCTGAATGATGGTGTTTTTTTGCCAATTACACTGCTTATAAAACAAACCTGTTCATAATAACATTCCTATGGAATACATGATGGTGCAAGGTAGCAATTGACCCTAACAAAATTCCATACATTCAAGAGATGATCAAAGTCTGCTTTTTATATCCTATATTAGCTATAAGTATCAAAGGGCAGGGAGCAGATTTTAGGAAGGACAGTGGATTTATTGACACATTTTCTAATAATTGCTGTACATCACATTTTATGTATACAACAAATTGGAACACAATTAAAGGAATGAATATATATATATATATATATATATATATATATATATATATATATATATATATATACATACACACAAGATCCTAAAATCAATGTACTTGCCAGACATGATATGATGATTTATTACTGTAGACTTAGTTTTCCTGGCACACATTGTTATGATTTGTTAGTGTAGACTTAGTTTTTCTGGCACACATTATGTTATGATTTATTACTGTAGACTTAGTTTTCCTGGCACACATTATATTATGATTTATTACTGTAGACTTACTTTTTCCTGGCAAATTATGTGGTGATTTATTACTGTAGACTTAGTTTTACTGGCATTATTATTTTATGATTTATTACTGTAGACAGTTTTTTCTTGCAAATTATGTGACAATTTGTTACTGTAGACTTAGTTTTCTTGGCACATTATATGAAGACCTATTGCAACTGGATTCAAGGTGCCTATCTTTAGGGTCAGAATTTCCCTCTCCCTACTTGTCATTATCAATTTAATACTGCTGTAATTTCCCTTGCCTTCTGTAAATTTTGTACTCTAAGCTAATCTATGGAAAAGGCCAGCAATCAGATGAGCATCAGTAGAATACATGTAATATGATAAGAATTTGTTTTTGGTTGAATTGAACAAATTCATCTTACAGCACTCCCTCGCTATATCACCCTTCATTATAACACAGTTCCTTTTGTAAGGCAGGTATGGCAATGGATTCCATTTTAGTAGATAATACTAAGAGTACAGTATATGCATAATGCACTTCATTATAAGGCAGTCTCCATACACCATGACTCTTTTGGAGTCTCCATATACCATAACTCTTTTGGACTCACCATTCACCATGACTATTTTGAAGTCTCCATATGCCATGACTCTTTTGGATTTTCCATTCACCATGACAATTTTGGAGTCTCCATACACCATGACTCTTTTGGAGTCTCCATATACCATAGCTCTTTTGGACTCTCCATTCACCATGACTATTTTGAAGTCTCCATACACTGACTCTTTTGGAGTCTCCATACACCATGACTCTCTCGGAAAATATTTTAGTGAGAGATTGCTGTACAAACTCAGTGCTTTTCTTTGCAGAACATTATTTTGATCAGTATAAAGTGGGAATTTTATTAATCATTTGCTTTTGTACAGACCAGTGGTTCCCAACCTGTGGACCCCTGGAGGGCCACAGAGTTATTCCAAGGGATTTGCAAATTCACATAACTTCACAGTGAATCTTTCTCCTCCAGCCAGAACCATTAGCATTAGGGGGTCCACAAAATTTTTTAAAGTTTAGAATCCTCATACTCGAAAAAGTTAGAAACCACTGCTACAGGCTTTCTGTTTTTTCCTGTTTACTTTTGACTGTATAAGTTCTTTGTTGACATGTCCTTCTAGCGTCTTTAAAGGTCATGCTATATTACCTTAGAATTCTCAGCATGAAAATATTTGAAAAGAATTCACAGTCCATTTCATTTTCATGGTATTTTGAATAATCACAATGTACTAAAAGCAATATAGGCACAGTAGAATGTTAGGATGAATTTTTGGAAGATTAGTTCATACATGTTGAATGGAGCATGGCATCAATCAGGGAGTGCCATTATTACTGAATGTGGAAGGATTTCTGTATTGGGTTGTTCTGTCATACCTCATTATAGTGGATCCATTTACTACCAGAAACAGAATATTTAAATATACATATCTTATTAAATCAAAATTATGCAATTTACTTTGAAATCAGTTCTTTCAAATTTTTAATATAATTGATAAAATTCATTCATTTGCTAATATTTGTGCATCAGAGAACTTTTTTTATATTTATTTTTGTTTATACTGTTCCAAAACTTGACAGCATTAGTTGTGTAAAATACCAAATGCAGGTACAATTAGAAAATTTATAAAATATTCTTTTTTATTTCTTATTTGCAATTTTTTCCTTATTTATAATGTAGCAAATGTAAATGTACAATACTGTCAGGTATAAAATGATAAATTACAGTCACATTCAAAATATTTATAGAAATATACGAACATTACTGAATGATATTAATTAAATGAAATACAAAATTCTGAGAGAAAAAGGCATAAAGTTTGGGTTTTTTTATTGTCAAGGTACATTATTGGAAAGCAAAACATAGCAGTCACTTTTCTGATAGAGGCAGCAACAGTGGTGGCAATGTAATCATCAACTGTTTGGTAAGATTTTGGTTAAAGTTGTTATTCCTAATCCCTGTCATGATAGATTCCCATCATTCTTGGCATGATTCATTACAGTGCTAAGACAAATCATTGTATGACATATTCACTCATCCCATTTACCTTAAGGTCAAGGTTGCAGTCATAGAACATTTGCATTAAGGTTTTGGTTAAAGTTTTTCATTAGCTGATATCTCGTAAACATCTTGATAGATTCTCATCATACTTGGCATTAAATAATTATGAAGATAAGATGGTTCATTCTGCAACATGCTTGCTTGCACCTATGACCATGGGTCAAGGTCACAGTCATAGAAAATTTCTGTGATGGTTTTGGTTCAAGTTTTTTATCTGCTTATACTTCATAAATGCTTCAGTGGATTTTCTTTATTCTTAGGAATAATCTTTACAAAACTAAGACAATTCATTCAGCAAATGCACTCTTCACTTTGACTGAGGTCAAGGTCACAGTCATAGATAAGTTGCGATAGCTTTTGGTTAAAGGTTTTTCATTTGCTTATATTTTCTAAACACCTTGATGGATTTTCTTAATAGTTGAGGTGTATCATGATGAAGTAAATACAATTCATTTTGTGACAGAATTTTCACTTGCTTGATCTAAAGGTTAAGGACATGGTCATATTTTGCACAGAGGTTTTGGTTCAAGGTTTTTTTCATCCTCTTACATCTACTAGTTGACATGCAGAGCATGGCCTTCTTGGTAGATATAGAGTTTTGGGGTGAAGCACAATCTCAAAAATCACTGGAAAAAAAATCAGAAATATACATATTTTTTTTATCATCATCATTATCACTATGAGTAACAACATCAACACTACAGCCACCACCACAATCATCATCACCATCACCACCACCATTGCCAACAACAATACTGCTACAAACACCACCACCATCACAAAACAGCCACTGTTGCAGTTACAATCAGCATGATCACCATCATCATTGTTATTATCAACATCATTAATACACAAGTTAGGAGTATCACACAGGGATGGCAATAAGGGAAGCTGTAATTATTGGAGCATGCTTCGTCAAGTTCATGTCACTTGATGAGCCAGGAGTAGTGGGAAGCAAGACATAGCAGTCACTTTTCTGCCACTGACAGCGGTATCAATTGCTTGCTTAGGCATTGGTTGTAGTTTTGCATTTGCATATATTTCCCATAATGCTTGTCAGCAATCATTATGAAGAGTAGAAAATTCACTCAGCTAAACTTTTTATCTTGAAGTCAAGGTCACTCACTTTGTATCAATGCCTTGGTCATGGTGTGAACATGCAGGCACTGACCTTGTTGTGTTGAAGGAAGAGGCACCTTTTTGGAAAAAAGGGACATTTTTCACAGTAAAATGACCTTATGTTGATGATTGAGTTTAGAATTTCACTTTTTTCAAGTAGAAACTGACAAAAGTACACTCATACATTTATTCTACATTAAATAAATTTAAAAATAAGTGGAAAAATTAGAATATAAACAGTGGTGAATAAGTTTTGTAGTGATCAGGAGAGAGATTTGAAGGGGTGAGACTAGTAGAAGGGTACAGAGAGCAGAGGAGAAGGTACTGAGGAGGGGGAGAACCCTTCTCTCTCTTACTGGAGCACTGGTCATTACATATTTATTGTACTTCAAAACAAACATATTGATTTTTATTTTTCCCATGACAGGTCCAGATGACAAGCAGCTGGTGGTCAAGTTTGCCAATGGGAAGACAGAACGTGTACCTGCTGATGTGGCAGTATGGATTCCAACACAAGTTTATGAGCGACTGGCTCTGGAATTGCAGATGCCAAAGGCTGCAAGGGAGGCCCTTATGGCACAGGAAAACTACCCAATGAACACATTAGAAGGTACATAACTTCAAATTTGGTGAAACTGAAATGTTTTTAACATTTTGATTACTGTTAGAAAATCTCATTTTTCCTTGTAGCCGTGCAGATATGGCTCAAAGATGACCCTTAATTTGCAATTTTGTTAATTTAGAAAAAGAAATTGACAGTTTCATACAATATTAATGTAATATTATCAATATATGTTAAATATGTATACAAATATTAAACAAAATTATCTCCTTTTATATTTTTTCATACATTTTAAAGAAAGCAGTTTGTTCAGTTATCACTAACCAATGATCCAGGTAGCTGTATTTTTGTGAATTCTTTTACCATGTTGAAGAAATTATCTGCTGATTTTACCAATTAGTCATTGATCAATTTGAAATGAAGTGATTAACTTCTGTTTTAACAAAGTTAAATGACAATCATACAGGTTGTCATAACCTTCAATAAATGTACTCAATGCATGCATGTATTTGTATCTCACAAATTGGAAGACAATCCTACTGGTATCAGATGTGCCTCACACTCCTTCTATCAATGTTTGAAAATTCCCATCTCCTTTGGGAAAAAATACAGTACAAAATGTTTAGGTCTGATGTTATAATCTTTGTCTGTACCGATGATGCTGCTTGATTATTGATACAACCTGATTGGTTTGATGCTTGCATGCTGCATGTACATCAAATGGAAGAAATTTATTCAAAACCTTTGTTATCTTGTTACTTTGCTGAAAAGAATCCTTATTGACTTTTTCAAAAATGACCATATGAAGAAGACACAAATTATGGCATGAGTGACAAGAAGTTACATATTGTGTAAATTAGGTGCTTGACAGTTTGGTGAATGTGTAGATGAAAAATCATTAACACTGTCACATGTTATTTTTGTATCCGGCACCATATTTGTGCACCTCTGTTTTTGAAATGTGAGACAGCAAAGGGGAACAATTACTTACAACAGTCTCTAATGTTGTTAACCATTGTTGTTAATCTTGTTTTAAATCTGGCAGTATACTTCAGTGTGTTTAATCAGTTTCCAATGAAAGAAGTTTCACGATTTGATCAGAATTTTATATGTTACTTGGTCTTCTCATTGTCAGTAATCAGCTGGATAAATTACCATTTACTTTTCCAGCTGATTCCATCTATCTTTTCTGTGCTTTCAAACATTGCTTTTTGTGGTTGCATAGTTTTTAGTAGTGACCTACCCTGAATTTAAATCTCCTGATTTGAAGTAAAATCTGTTGATTTTGAAGTGAAAACTCCTGATCAAATTGTGTAAATCTCCTGATTTGATCTTTCTGGGTCGTCACATGCATATTGACATGTCGTGTTGCTGAGTTTGATAAAACCTTAGGATCTCAAGAAGATTACCAACATAGAATAGCAGTCACAAAGCCATGCATGTATTAGAACTGGGAATGCAGTGACAGAAAGCAAGTGTGCTACCATGATGTTGTTCAACACTGCCCTCCCCCCCCCGTCTTTAGCCGAAATTAGCACGACTGATATCTTATACTTCATTGATTCTCTTCCTTTGTTTTCTGTTACTAGGTTACATGACATCAGGTCCCCATGCAGACCCTGAAGAATATGAGGAACCAGACCCAATTTGCCTCAATGGGGACCAATTATTGCTAGCCAGCCAACCCTGGAGGTACCCCTACTTTCCAGGACCCCCGCTTCTCTTCAGGAAAAAGGAGTCCACTACCTCAAGAAAGGAAAACTTCAGCGAGAATGGAAGTGAGAGGGTTGTTCCAGGTATGCAAGATAAAGAGAAATGTTGGATTTTTTTTTCTTTATGCCCCTACCTTTAAAGACAAAGAGGAGTACATAGAAATCCTTGTGTCCATCCATTCATCCAGCCAGACAGTACACAATCTCATTAGCAAAACTAGTCACAACATTTTCAATGTATTGGTATTTTTGCCATGAAACTTTGTAAATATCATTGTTGTCAGCTATAGATGTTCGTTATTTGATATAGATCACTAATGTGCTCTCTCAATTTTTTAAAGGTTCACTGCCCCTTTTGGCTTGGAAGTGAATGCAGTGTATGATAAAATCTTATGAATGCAGCACATTTTTTAAAATGGATTGCCATAATGATGCTCATACAAATCACTTTGTTCTCACAATTGTTGCTAGAGTTATTGCCATTTTAGTTTTATAGCTTAATGAAATGGATGACTCAGTCTTAATAGCACAACTAGTCCTATAGTTTTTAATGGATTACTATGAAATGTATGACTCAGTTTCATTAGTGCAACTAGTCCCTTAGTTTTTAATGGGTTACTATGAAATGTACGACTTGGTCTAAGTAGCACAACTAGTCCTATAGTTTTTAATGGATTTCCATGAAATGTATGTCTTGATCTCTTTAGCACAGCTAGTCCTATAGTTTTGATGGATTGCCATGAATAGTATGACTCAGTCTCATTACCATAACTGGTTCTGTAGTTTTGATGGATTTCCATTAAAAGTATGACCACTCTCATTAGCACAACTGGTTCTATAGTTTTGATGGATTTCCATGAAATGTATGACTAAGTCTCATTAGCACAACTAATCCTATAGTTTTTGATGGATTGCCATGAAAAGTATGACTCAGTCTCATTAGCACAACTGGTTCTATAGTTTTGATGGATTCCATGAAATGTATGACTAAGTCTGATTGGCACAACTAGTCCTATAGCTTTTGATGATTGCCATGAAAAGTATGACTCAGTCTCATTAGCACAACTAATCCTATAGTTTTTAATGGATTACTATGAAATGTATGACTCAGTCTCATTAGCACAGCTAGTTCTATAGTTTTGATGGATTGCCATGAAACATATGACTCATTCTCATTAGCACAACTAGTCCTATAGTTTTTAATGGATTACTTTGAAATGTATGACTCAGTCTCATTAGCACAGCTAGTCCTATAGTTTTGATGGATTGCCATGAAATGCATGACTCAGTCTCATTAGCACAACTAGTCCTATAGTTTTTGATGGATTGCCATGAAATGTATGACTCAGTCTCATTAGCACAACTATTCCTATAGTTTTGATGGATTGCCATGAAATGTATGACTCAGTCTCATTAGCACAACTAGTCCTATAGTTTTTGATGGATTGCCATGAAATGTATGACTCAGTCTCATTAGCACAACTAGTCCTATAGTTTTTTATGGATTGCCATGAAATGTATGACTCAGTCTCATTAGCACAACTAGTCCTATAGTTTTGATGGATTGCCATGAAATGCATGACTCAGTCTCATTAGCCATGAAATGTGGCAAACATTATGCTCATTATTTGAATATGCAGATAGCAACACATTTTTATTGTGATCCAACAATTTTTGCAAGAGCTATTGCCCTTGTTTATTTGCAGCTAAATGCAATGTATGACAGAATCTTTTGAATGCAGGTACCAGTAGTCTCACAGTACTCAATGGATTACTGTGAATCTTTGTACAAGTTTTGTTTATCATTTGGACTCAGTGGATTACCATGAATCATTGTACATCTTTTGGTTACCATTTTGACTCAGTGGATTACCATGAATCAATATATACATGTTTTGGTTATCATTTGGACTCTGTGGATTACCATGAATATTTGTACATGTGTTGGTTATCATTTGGACTTGGTGGATTACTGTGAATCTTTGTACAAGTTTTGTTTATCATTTGGACTCAGTGGATTGCCATGAATCTTTGTACATGTTTTGGTTACCATTTTGACTTGGTGGATTACCATAAATATTTGTATATTTGTTGGTTATCATTTGAACTCAGTGGAATACCATGGATCTTCGTACATGTTTTAGTTGTCATTTGGACTGTGTGGATTACCATGAACCTTTGTACATGTTTTGGCTATCATTTTGGACTGTGTGGAGTACCATGAATCTTTGTACATGCTTTGGTTGTCATTTGGAGATGCATATACTGACAAATTACTGTCATCCTACAATTTATGCTGGTGTTACTTCCCATCTTGTCTTACAGCTAATTGCAGTATACAAATTAGTCTTGTGAACAAAATTAGTCCTGCATTGTGTTTGGTGGCACACTGTGAAGCTTGGTACATTTTATAGTCACTGACTTCAGTTGCACATATTGATCAATCACAGAGATCCTGCAATTTATGTAAGAGTTATTACCCTTTCTGATTTGCAGCTGCAGGTGGTACAGTAGAACAAAATTTGGTCTCTCAAGACAGATTGTCTCTTATTGGAGGTTTTTTTTCTCAATATAGCAGATTAGTTTGTGAATTGAGTGTCTGGTCTCTCAAGACAGGTTGCCTTTCATAACATTGGTTGTTCAAGACAGGTTTTATTACATGTAATAAAACATTATGAATGATACAGTTTTCTCTGAAATCATCTAGAAACATTGTGCATGTTATGACCTTCATCTGAATATGTGCATATTGACTAATCTCTGTATTGGTGCAATTTTTGTAAGAATTTTGCTTTTATTTTTACTTGCAGCATGATGTTGTGTATGTCAGAGTATTGTCAATACAATTGGTCTTGCAGTTTTCAGTAGATATCCTTGAAACTTTGCTATCTGTTACAGTCATCATCTGAAGATGTTCGTATCAAGAAATCACTCTGCCCTTAGATTTATTTTAGAGTTATTGCCCTTTTTATCCTGCATTGTAAGACAGGATCTTGTAAATGCAAATTGTCTTGGAGCTTTTATAGATCACTGTCCATATTGTTGTCATGATCTAAAGTTGCACATATCTTGACAAATCTTTGTGCTTCCCATGGTCTTTGCAAGAGTTATTGCCCTTATTTACAACCAGGTGCAATTCATGACAGAATTTTGTGAATACAACTACTCTTGCAATGTTTACTTATTGCCGTGCAAATGAGTATATATTATGGTCATCATCAGAAGATATGGTTGTTGACCAATCAATATACTCCTCCTACTTTTAAAAGAGTTATTGCACTTTATTTGACTGCCTACTAATCTCCATCAAGTTTTATGTGTGGGATGTTGAATTGGTGAGGGTAGATTTATGTTAGCAAACTGCTCACCATTCTTCTAGTTCATTTTTTCTTTAAATTTTATTTTGGAAATTAATTTCTCATAGAAAAAAGTTTATTTTACATAATGTTTAACAGAAGTATATAGTATATCCATTGATATATATGAGCATGCAAATTATTCTGAATTTGTGTATTTTTATAAGTATCATTTTTTTCCCCAACTGGTACTTAAAATCCCCTATATACCAGTAGGACAAAATTGAAACTTGATATACTGATCTGACAAAAATGTTATTTATGAAAGTTAAACTTGATATACCAGTCTGACACAAATGGCATTTATGGCACTGAAATTTTACATTGGGTCTTTAAATTCATGTTTCTTTTAAAGACTGTTACATAAAATCTTGTATATACCAGTCTGATAAAAAAGTCATATAAATTTTACATTGGGTCTTTAAATTCATGTTCCTGTTTCAAGACTGGTACTTAATTCCTTGATACACAAGACTGATAAAAAAGTTAATGAAATTTTAAATTGGGTCTTTAAATTTATGTGGGTTTTTTTAAAGACTGGTACATAAAATCCTTGATATACCAGTCTGATAAAACTGTCATTCAGATTGTACATAGGGTCTTGAAATTCATGTTCCATTTTCAACACTGGTACTTAATTCCTTGATATACCAGTCTGATAAAAATGTCATTCAAATTGTGCATTGGGTCTTTAAATTCATGGTTTGTAGCAGCCACAAAGTCCACAAAAATGTATACATCCCAAATTAAGTTAATTAACTGTACACCCTTGTGTTTTTACTACTATTAGTCATAATCAATCATTTTACTGTATTTTTCTGATAATTGCCTAAGCTTCTTACAACTGCTTTGTCACTTTGCATTATTCCTCATGGACAATTAAAGGCATTTGATTGAATTTCTTTATCCTTATTTTTGTCATCTAGGAACTAGCATGACTGAGAAAGAAATAAAGGAGAAGGTTATGTCTCAGCTAATGGAACACAAGCTTGTTTTGGATCACACTGAGATGGAGCAGGGAACTTCATCAAAGGTGCAAACTGATCTATCTGAGCAAGAAAGAAAATTCCTCCATGAGAGATTATTGGAGTTAGAGGAAGAAAAGCAAGAGCGAGAAAGAATTTTGGAGTTGCAAAGAGAAATAGCACGTCTGAAGGAAATCCATAGGTTGGAAGGTTTAGAGTTCAAGAAAGAGACTGAGAAGCAGAGAGTCAGTAAGGAAATACAGTATGATAAAGAGAGATTATTGGCAAAGAGAGATAAACAGGAGGAGAACACTTTCAAAAAGTCTGTATCATTTAGTGATGAGAACGAAGAAGACATAGAGAGGAGAAAACCAAAGAAAAACCCTGAATTGTTGGAACTTGAAAAAGAAATATTATATGAGAGACAGAAGCAGTTAGAAGCTGAAAAAGAAGAACGAGAAAGGCTCTTGGAAATTGACAGTGAAATTGCACATTTGAAAAATATTTTGAGATCAGAGAGACCAAGGGAGCATACAGAGGAATATAGAGAGAAAATGTTTGCAAAGAGATCAATGCAAGATGAAGACACTCTTAGAAGATCTGTCTCATTTCAAGATAAGGCTGATGAGATGCAAGATGAAGAGAAAATGGACTTATCTGAGAAAGAAAGTGGACTGGGAACTATGGAAACATCCACAGAACAGGGTATGATGTAAACTGCATTAAAACCAATTTTGCACCATGCCCCATATTCTTTGTACCCTCTTCTTTTTTTCTGGCCTTCAATGTGCACTCCACCCTTGTTTTTTAAGACTGATGCCTTGTCATTTTTATTCTGGTACTGTGACCATTCTGGACAGGCATGAAGTCTCTGTACCTTGCTGTTTATGGTATGCAGCCTAGTTCATAAACATCTACAAAAAGAAATGTTTGTAAATGAAAAAAAAAATGGCTTTATTTATTAAGACTGGAATCAAATACTAGTTGCCGCATATACTGAGTTACAGCCTATCATGCACTGAAAATGGTGTAATCCCACCACCAACAAAAATTCAACAAATAATTCTCAGGGCTTGCACATACAATCACTGGTATCTGCAGTATTGATGTTTTTTTCTTATTTTGGCAACAAAAATGTGAGTTTGATGATCATCCCTTGTAAAGTTTATGACAGGCCTGCTTTATTTTGGGATATGACTCTGATGTTACATTTGGAGGTTAGTCTGATAAAATAGTTGCCTGTATTCATTAAATGTTTCTGATAT